>JAVCKT010047712.1:0-17064 GCA_032273925.1 Rhynchotus rufescens
GATCAAGATTGAGTTGGTAACAAAAAAGCTGAAATGAAACGATGTGGCTAATTGCAATGGTAAATGTATTACTTCTCCCACTTCCTCCTAAAGCAAGGTTCTCTCATGACACTTCTCTCTGCGAGAGAATCTGCTGGCACTCACCACGCTGGGTTAGACAACTGTGCCATCAACATGCACATGTGGCCTCAGCAGACAACTGAGGGTATCACCTGAACTGTGGGCGTAGAAGTGGGCGTGAGTTAGGAATTTCAGAAAGCCTGCTGTAAGTTTTTATGCAGTTAACAAAAAAAAAAAAAAAAAAAAAAAAAAAAAAAAGATTCCTGTGGTAAACTTTTCTCTCTAGGAAGTCAACCCAAGAGTGCTCTGTGTAACTTTGGACATGTGTATTGATGGTTGTCAAGAGCAAAGGTGCATGGTTTTCATGATGTTGCTGGATGATTTAAGACCTGGTAATATCGGGGGATAGCCAGCGAAGAAATACCTTATCGAACACGCTCTTTGGAAAAAATAGCTTCTTTCCCCCATCTGAGAAGAACATGTTCAATGCTCAGTAAAGTAATCAACTAAGTGAAGGTTGCAACAAGAAGAAGTCCTCATATACATCCTACTCTTGACTTCTTGATTAGGTGTGTGCATTGCCTCCCCATCAGCTCTACGCTCCTCATGCTGCTCTTGCTGGCCCTCATGGAAATGGTGAAGGTTTTTGATTTAACAGGATCATTTATAATCCCTTGGGTCTAAACAGGCTGATTTGTACCACTCAAGGATTTGGAGTGTGTGTATGTCTGAAAATTGCTTATAATACCTCTGATTTGATGATAGTTAATAGCCTGACCTTGATGCCCACTGTTGGATATGTGACTGTGATGTATTGAAAGCACTTTCCTAAACCACTTTTTTTTTTTTTTTGGTAGATAATTTGAAGCCATGATAGATGGCTGAAATACCACAGTTTCACTTTTTCCTGTCTTATGTCAGATGGCTTTTGCACTCTAGTGCTAACAAATTGCTAAATTAAAATACCATAACTTCTGAGCATCAGCTTTACAAATAAGACATACTAGACAAAATCAGAACCGTGCAATAATTCCTGATGAAGGATTCATGTTGCAATATCAACCGTATCTAATTCTTTCTAGGTCAACTTTGAATGGAGGTTGTGCATTTGTAATGTGGGAATAGCTGTCTAAAAATGGAGTGTTGGTGGATTTTTAAATGACTTGGCACAGTCTTCTTGGCCTGAATGTCAAGTCTAGCTCAATATGTCTTCAGGGACTAGATTTGAGTTTTCAGTCTTCAAAAATGTCTTCCAGCATTAACATCCCTTACATTTTTTTTTCCGGGAGAATTATGACTGATGCTGCTTTGCTCGTATGATATTTTTTCCTCTTAAAAAGTTTCAGAAGAGTGAATTTCATGAAAAGCAAAGGCATTATTCTTAGTTTTTTTGAACATTATGCTGTGCTAGTTCACTGTGTAGAGACTACATTGCAAAGTTAACACAGAATCTATTAAAGATCTAGTTTGAGTGGTAGTTTTGAACCTCTTTCCAACCCATTCAGACCAGAAAATCTTGTTAATCTTATTTTCATTGTCAAAATCTGAATAGATTTGGAAATGTTCTTGTATATTTGATCACTTCATAGGTGGTATTGGGATGGAAAAGATTATTTGATGTATTATTTGCAAATTGTAAACATATTGCATCACATTTCCCTAATTATCCTATGATTTTAGGTGTATTGCATAAGTCTTAATAATTATAGGCTTTATTGAAGATTAACATATTGTGAAATGTACTATATTAAGATATTATTTGTAGTAAAATGAGGAATCAAATATAACAACACTTCTCTCCATAATTTCAGAAAGTTAATCATTTTTCTTTCTCCTAGATGACCTACTAAATCACCATGTTCAGTCTTGAAGTTTTCTGATTTTATTGTCAAGTTAGAGGGCAACAGGACTGCATAAAGAAATGTATGGATTGAATGGAATAGTTAGCGATGGAATGACCTAATTCAGCTAGAATGATTCTTCATATAAGAAAGGATATGCCAGCACCTGTATAGGTTTAGCTTAGATTAAAAATAAAATAGCGGAGTTGATCTCTTGTCAATGGTATCTTTGAACAGAAGGGGGTTTTTTTTCTTTTTTTTCTTATGAGAATTAAAAAGAACTGTATTTTGAAGTCTGGGCATAGGATGAGTATTTTTCAAAGTTGCCCAACTCTTTATTTGTCTTTGTTATTTGACAAAGAACTTTTATTTTTGCACAACTGGGTTTTAATAGTAAACGTAGCAGTCTTTGCAAAAGAGGGAGCTCTCAGTTCTCCCTCGGGTTTCTTCTGCGAGCCCAGGCACCTGGATGTGGTGGCACACGGACTGTGTGGAAGCGCCTGCCCCAAGGATGGTTTGCCCACCAGCAGCTCTTCAGTTCTGCACGGAGGTGCAGAAGGCAGCAGGTTGAGCGGGGCTCTAAGTCTGAGTGTCTGAGTTCAAAGCTGAGCTGGTGCTGCTGCCCCCTGCAGCTCAAGAGGAGCTGGTCCCAAGGCCTTCCTGTAGCCCGCATCGTCCCACGGCACCTTTGCACGGCCAGTGCAGTTCAGAGCCTTTCCTAGGCCCTTTTAATGACCAGAAGAGCAAAACCTACCCTCTGTTCGACAATTTTTGCTCACAGAAGTCCAGTGCATGACATAGCTAGCAAATTTGACCAGGAGGTGGGGTAGGAATCATCCTTTTCTGGCAGCAGTGAGTTGTTATGTTGGCTCAGGCCATCATTTGAAACCTTACCCTAAGACAGCTGCAAAAGGGAACCTGAAAAGGAGAAAGCAAAGCAGCTTCTTTTACTTCAGTGTGTTTTTCTCCCGTGAGAAAGTCTGCCTTACGTTGCTACTCCAACTGAGAAGAAGAGTGGGAAGAACAATAGCACTAAATACACTTGTCTAATCAAGGTGTAGAAGAAAGAAGAGCAGTTTGGAACCTTCAAAAGGAAGTGGTCAGGATGCAAAAAGAAAAATATAATTTCCTGTGTGGAGAAACATGAAGACAAGTCCCTGCATGAACAGGAGCAACTCGGACTGCCCTGGGGCAGGATCCCTAGGAGCTGGACTGCTGCTCATAGACAAGGGTTTACTGTGAATGTTTATTTTTCTCCTTTCTGGTTCATGAGCAGAGCCAGGGCACCTGCCTCCTACATGGAAATCCTTGTGCTGCTGTCACTGTCACTACCATGTTTCATTACTCAGGAAAACAGCCCACGGGACTCCCTTGACTGGGAAGGGCAAATGAAGGTGCAGGTTCCAGGCTGGTCCCAAAACTGCTGAACAAAGTTGCACCATAATTTATGAGATCTGCAATGGATATTTTAAGGGTTGAACTTGTTGAGTGAGGGCGAGTATCAGACTTACTCTAGCTATGAAAATATTCATCTCTGAAATGTACTCTCTCCTTACATTTGTACTTCCTCCTTACATTTTTTGAAAAAGAATTTGTCAAAGGCTACCTTAATATCAAACTGTTTTTATACCAAAGAAAAGAGAACCACTTTATTGTACCTTTTTAAAGTAAACTTTTTAAAGTAACTGGAAAAACTTAGCTTAAAGGTGGCAGTTTGGTTTTTGCTTAAAGCATCTCTGCCAAGTGCAACTGCATCAATTCTACCCATGGATCAAGGGCTGGACAAGGACAAGGTTGCTGTGAGGAACAAAACCTCAGTTAGATTTAGGAATCCTTTAAGATGAGAGGTGTGCTGGTGGTAACTTTACTCTCCCTTGCTATCCTCCTGATATTTCTTCAGTTGATATTGATCTACTTAGGATGAAAAAAGCAAATAACAGGCCTAGTTGTGAGCAATCAAAGAGCTCTTCAAATCTCAGAATACGAATCTACAATGTTTACCCATAGTCAGGGATGCCATTAATAATTTGAAATATCTATACACAGTTGGACAGTAATGGTAATAGGCATCTGCAATACTCATAGTAGTGTATTCCAGATCTCTTTACACCATTGAAAGAGTACTTCTCTAGGTAAATTATACTGTTATACTCAGTGAGGTATGAAAAAAATACAAATTTTCTCTATGGTTCATTCATAACGTTTCATAGAGTTTTGGGGAAAAAAGCTCTCATAATTGGTCTGCATTTGTATCACTTGCCTTGCACAGCTTTGTGAACAGCAGTGCTAGATCCACGCAAAGCTGGATCATCGGCTGGGTTGAATCTAGGGTGCAGTTAAATAGCAAATTTAAATATAAGGCTCAAGGGTGCAGGTTCCCATGAGGTAATACAAGCTTTCTGCAAGAATCCCACCGTCAGGACTTCTTGCCAAGCTTTGGGCATAGATACCCCAAACTGCTGCCCCCTGGTCTACCTTTCAGCAAGATGTATGGCCATGAGCTCTGTTGGGCATCTGAGGGGACAAACACATGATGGTCCCACCCTTGGAGTCAGCATCTTCATAGAAGATATCTCCACTGCACCAAGTTCGCTCCCCACCACTGTTGGCCTTGACCACCACGTGCTTCAAGTGTCCTGTCTGTGTAGCAGCGTGACGAGGAGGCACCAGTGGCCTGCAGACAGCCATTTTGGCTGATGACACGTGAGGCAGAGATGGTTCAGCTCTCAAATGCTCTCCACGGTGCCTCTGCTCTAGTGGGTACACCGAGTGTGGGTTACTCATGCCAGGCAGGTGGCCCCCTTGACACCAAAGTCCTTGCTTACGGCCAGGAAAGTGTCATTCATGCAACTGCTATGGGAGGATGGGTCCACCATAGAGAGCAGATTGTGCCAGGAGAGGACCTTGCTACTCTACATCCCTTGGGTTTGTTATTCAGCTGGGAAGATTATTTCCTGAGGAAGGCTCTTTCTGATTTCTTTCTGAAGAAAAAGAAATATAGTGTATATCTAGAGTTACAGTTTTTCATTACTTCAAAGCTCTTAGTAACTGGTATGGAAGGGCAAAAAATAATCCTCTCCTTGCACTTTTATTTGTTTTGGCCTGGTAATTTTTCCTTCTGCTCAGGCTTTCTCAGGCTGCAGCTGCCCAGTGCAGCCTCCAGTCCTCCCCTTTCCACCCTCCTGGAGAGGAACAGGCACGTGGATACGGAAAACATTCAATCAGACTGAGAGCACAAAACTCTGCAAAGGGTATTTTAAGGAAGGGTAACAATTATGGAATCAAGTAAGGAAAATGGGAGTGCAAATAAACTCTACATGAAAGTAACAGCTGTAAAAACAAACAGCGCTTGCCCCGTGCCCGCGGGCCAACCAAAACAGGTAGAACAGACTGTGCCGTGGCACGGTGCGAGTGGCACCTGCACTGCTGCCAAGGTACACAGGGCACCGGCTTGCGGGAGGGCTCCCAGGCATCTCCTCCTACTGTCTCCCTGGCAGACGGGCTGCGGGACTCTTGAGGTATGGTAAATAATATGCCTTAATTTCCCTCTGCAATATGGGCTGTGCCTCTGACCTACTGTCCTGCAGGACTTTGTTTCCCCCCTGCCCTCAGGCCTCTTTGGCTTGGGAGGAGAGGCCACGCACCCAGTGAAACACCTGCAGCCAGCAGAGCATCCCCACGTCCAGGGCCACGAGCTGGACGGCTACGCGGTGGCCACATCCGTGCTGCGGCTCCCAAGGAGATGCCCAGGCTTTATAGGCAGGAACTGTAATAAATAGGGCAAACTCAGAGCAAAAAGAGAGGAAGTGCCAGAGGCAGCTGGTGAATAGGCTGGCAGGAGCTGTAGCAGAGCCAAGGCACTGATGGATGTTGCACCATCAGTTGCAATTTCTGGTGACTCAGAGCTACCCCGTCAACATGTGTGGAAGACATTTGAGCCAGCAAGGAGTGTTAGAGCTTAGCAGGGATTTTCTCCAGTTGTTTGCTACAGGCTTTGATCCTGGTTATGCCATGGTTATGGATACCATCCTTTGAATCAACATCTCCAGCTCATCCCTGGTCTCGGGAAAAAAAGAACCCCAGATATATATTTATATATATTTATAAAATTTTATATATTTATAAATATGTATATATATTTATTTTCTACATCAGTCTGAAAACCAAGAAGCACATTAAAAATAGCTCTTTGAGCTACCTGTTCTATCACCCACTGTTGGTAGGACACTGTACAGTCAGAGACATGAAGAGAGACCCAGGCTCTTTGTTACGCCTCTTCAGCAGCAGCAAGGAGCAGGTCTGTAGCTAGTATTCATTATTTGCAGTCACAGGCTTACAGGGTGTTCAGAGCCAAATACCAAACACCTGCCCATTTGCTGCTACTATTGAAAGCAGAGAATTGGAAAAAAAAAAAAAAAGTCATTCATTAAAACCAATGCCAGGAGAAACCCTCAGGCCATGACTTCTGTGCAGCATAAGCCAGGTAATTTTACCCAGCAATTGCTACTTCAAGCCATCTCCATACTAGAACTACAGCTTACTTTCAAATAAGGCATCTAGTTTTAAATAACCTTTCTAGGCAGTGACTTCTCCCATGGCCTGAAGGAACAAAATCATAGCAGAGTATATGAGAAGCTAATTGTTTCAGCAACTGCCCCTCCATAACCAAGTAGGAAGGAATGTGCAAAAAAATCTCTAGTTACAGACAACTATTGCTGATAAAAGCTTTAGGCAGGTATCATGGAGAACTGTACATTATATAAGTAATTTACTGAGCTGATTTTAATTTAGTGACTTAGCAATATAAACTAGGTAAGTAAAAGATTTCAGAAAAGCAGTAGTAGTAAAACTATGGAGGCTTCCATGGCGGGACTGATGGATTAGTCTGGAGGCAAAACCATAGGGAACTGAAGATCAGAGCTGAAGTTTGTCAAGTGATTTTCTCAAGGTGCATCGTGCTGCTGGTATAGCTGCTTTAAGGAGAGCTGCAGTGCAGCTGTGACAAGAGCCTGGCAACGTCTCCGTGAAGGTGCTGGTTGCCCTCATCGGGCTGTGCTGCCTCCAGCAGACAGGGTCCTCGGGCAGGCTGACAAGTGCAAATGTAGAAAAGCACCAGCAGAGACAGATCTGTCAAAGTTACCCTGGATACAGGCAGAAAAAATAATCATTTAATACTTTTGTCCACACTTAGGCAGCCCTCGTTGGGACCCTTAGACTAAAACCAGCATCAGCTAATGCCTCTGCTGCATTACTGGAGGGACATTCTGGTCCCTGGATTATATATATATTTAACCTCAAACTATCGGAAAGCATATAGAGAATCTTTTACAATACATTGGCTGAAAAATCCTAAACCTTCTTTCCCTCTTTCTTCCTCTGGATACACTGCAAGCAGTTCATATCTTGTTCCCTTCTTGGCCTTCCACTGACCTGCCGTGTCACATGGAACACGTTGATCATGTTGATACCATCTCTGTACTTCAGGTTTCTTCAGGTTTCTTTTTCAAATAGAGATGGGTGATAAATTTATTTTTCCAGACTGCTTGGAAATTCTCAGGTAACAAGTTGCTGGTCTTTGAAAACAAATACTGGTATTTTTCTTCTGTTCCAAAAAAAAAAAAAAAAGGAAAAAAAAAGTGGATTTCCTTCATCCTAACACCATTACTACCTTTAAAATGTACTTTCCCTGCGGAGGGAGTGAGAGACAAAAGCACAAGAGCAGTTTCCTGAGCAGAGCTGGGATAAGGATATCAATATTCAGAAGGGAACCTGGCTGTTCATCCAAACGCCGGCAGTGGCAGAGTTCTCCGGAGCGCTTCGCTGCACACTGCCGGTTCGCTGCGTTGTTCATTACTAAGACACGGAAAACTCCCCCAGAAGCGATTGCGGGCTAGCCAGTCATCACCTCCAGGTGCACTTATGGAGAAAAAGCTGGCACTGAAGGAAAAATCTGCACTCGTCTTTCTCCCTGGAGCCTCTTTGAGGTGTTAGAGATGCCCCGTGTTGCCGTCAGGCAGGTGCCACAAGCAGTGAGGTGGGACAGCCCTGCACCTCCACCAGCCTCCTGCCCTCAAACACGTGTCCTCAGCTGGGGCTCGGCTTTGGCCTCTGCTGGAACAGCCTCTAAACAGGGCAAAACAGAATCCAGGCTAAAAATTAAAGATATGCTTCATAAGAGCATGTGGTCATTGGGAGATATCCCACAACTCAAGTCAAAAGCAAACTCATCTGTATCTTCTGGAGGAGCAGGAGCTGGACAAACAGGAGCTGCAGGAGCTGTGCTCTGGGGATTAAAGTTGGTACCAGACCTCCTTGAGGAAATCTTTCACTGTTAGTGCTTCTATAAGTAGCTCCGGGTCAATGGCAACTTGCTGGTACTTCAGATTTACTGCATTTCCTTTTATAAAGAGTGTCTTCGATGCCGTGGTGAAGTGGCTCACAATGAGACATTGCCCTCTGCAGCACCTCGCTGGGGAGGTGGCCAGTTCCTGGCAGTGTTCAAGAAACATGTAGATGAGGCGCTTAGGGACGCGGTTTAGAAGGTATGGTGGTGATGGGCTAGTGGTGGGACCTGATGATCCTGAAAGTCTTTTCCAACCACACTGATCCTATGGTTCTGTGCACGTGCCAAGGCAGCTCAGCCGCCTTGCAGGGGTTGTCCCCAGGTGACACCCTGGAGCTGCTGCCACTACCAGTGCCGCTTCACCTTGATGTGGTTGCCCACAGGTGCCTCAAGCGCCGCAGCTCTGGGGAAGGCTGGCAGTGCTTTTGTTCTCACTAAACCTTCTCCTCTCAGCTATTTCATCTGTATGAACCTGGTGCAGAACTGGGGGGACTAATGATACCTGTGGCAAGCAGAAGGCTTGGACCTTTCTCAGAAACATGTAGTATCTACTCCGGAGCTCTGAGGTGCATTTCTGAAGCAAGCCAGACATCCTAGGAATCCCTAGGGGGAAAAAATAGAAGGTAATACTTAAGTATTATGAACAGGCATCATCAGTAAACATGCTGCAACATTGATCCATGACTTCTCACTTACACAGGCTTTTTTATCTTCCTTTCTTCTTTGCTTTCCTTCTCTTTCTCTACAGCTGGCTGCTGTTTGTCCCTTTTACTTCCTACTTGCTTTTAAGGTCTGAGTGAGATACAACCCTTGCAGATCTGGTTCCTTCTCCATGGGGAGCCAAGATAACCTTAGCCTCTTAGTCCTGCTACCCTAGCTGCTAACTCTATTCCTTCACTCTCCTGCAGAAAGGAACTCATCATGTGCAAATAAATACAAGGTCTATAGGGACAGGGAAATGCTTAACAGGGCTTCTGCTCTGCATGTTCTGTGTCACCGTGTCTCACCTACGCTTGCTCATTCAGCTTGAGGGAAAGAGAGTGTGGGTGGCCCCATGGATAGTTCCTGTGGCAGGAAAACACACTTTTCCTTCTCCCTTCAGGTGCTCCAGATTTTGTCCTGAGTTTATACGTGAATGGGAACTTCCACATAGCCAGGCTGGATTGCAGCAAGTTCCGTTTTAGCACAGGTCTAGCCTAGAACTGCAAACTGCAAAGCCAAACTACAGATGCTGCAGGACAGCATCATTCCCTGGACAGCGTCATTCCCTGGACAGCATCAGAAGGGCCACCATAGTATGGAGATCCTCGAGCATAGAAGTTTGAGGGGTAGGTACATAGTTTTAGTGGGAGATAATCTAGATCTTGGATCACAAACAGTGATAACGGGAAGGATTTTGAAGCTGATATTGGATTTTAATCTAATGTAAGGTATGGGTTCTGTTCTCTAATGGAGAACAGAAAGTAGAAGCAGAGAAATTTTTTTGATATAAAAGTAACAAGACATTTGCCTGCCTTTATACACTTTGATGACGTGTTTTTTAAATTCTTAGATTTTTTTAGAAGCTAGCATCCCACAATATTCAGACATTTGAACCAACAATTCTAACTTTTACCAAATGGAAATTTATTCTTTCTTGTTGCTATATTTAGGAATTATGCTTTATACAACCCTTGGTATAGTTAACAAAATGACATGGGCCTGTGAGTAAGATATTTTATAGTAAAAGAGGGAATCATATGAAGTCATTTCATGTGTCCAATCCCATAAAAGCCTGCTTACATTTGCATCATGAGAGCCTTAGGAAAAAATCAAGAATCACTGACTTCTTAAAACGTCATAGAAAATATACTAAAATTCCAACTGACTTTTACAGAACCTGTAGGGATTCATCTGAAAGCAGAATTGGAAAGAGAAGGATGGGGAGACTTTTATGGACTGGGTAAAAAGATACGGTGCGTGCAGATAGGAACTGTGGTTCTATGTGTAAAAAGCAGGTTAGTCCTAGTTCTAAATCTTCCTCAGCAGCACCTATTCCTTCGGTGTATTTATGCTCATCTTCATTCTTGCTTCTTATAGTGGGCTTCCAGTGTGCAAAAGAACTTGCTTCCAGTTAAATAAATGTACAAGTTGCAAAACCAGCAATGAACACAAAAGAGATGTAGTCTAATAAATCACTAAACTGTGGTTTTGCAAGAACACTATCACTCATGGGGGAAAAGCACCAGCTGCCTCTGCACTCCAAAACAGTTGACCTGAAGTGGAGGCAGGAGCTGAGATGAATTTGATCCTCCTGATGTAGGATTTCATCCGGGAGTGGATTTCCTTTGAAAGCAGTGCTCATACACTGGTGATGGGAACTGGTTTTGGTGTCTTCTGAGAGAAGTTGGTCCTCTCCCTTTGTTTCATGTATCATGGGAAGAAGCCAACTCAACGGCTTCTGCCTCCTTCTTAGAGAGCTCTTAGAGACACTTGGTCTTCAGGGAGGCTGGTCTCTCCCTCTCCTTTCTCCACTGTTTCCAAATTGAAATGCATCCCCTCCTGAGGGCTTTCCCCCTGTTATTTCAGGTGAGAGATACTCCCTTCCTGCTTTCAATTTCTTTCTGAGAGTGTCCCAACGCCCTCTATTTACCCTTAAAATCCGATCTATCTTAGTGAGACAAAAAAGAATGACCCTGAATATAAGGTCACCTACGTCTCCAGCCCAGCTCTCCCACCTCAGTAAATCAGACTGCAAGCCATGGATCTCATCCCCAGGGATGCAGGAGCCTTCTGTTGTCCTCCTGCCGGCACAGGAGCTCCTGTCTTCAGAGAGGACTTTTGAGAGAGGTGTCAGCTCCTGACCCTCAGGGATGGGCCTGTGTGCACAAAACACACTCTTTTCTCTCATCCACTCTTTTCTCTCATCCTTTTCATCAAAAACTTCCTCTTTTCAGATATATATATATAGCATCTTCACTTTGAATCTGGTGTTTCCTGAGTTATGGGATTCTATCACATTAACAGCTGAGTTCAGAAAACCCCGTTGCTATGAAAGTTTATTTAAGAAACTCAGTACTGTAGAGCGTTTCAACATCAAACTTCTCCTACCACTGTATTTCAAATGGCAGTGTTCATATTAAAATGCTTAAGTAGATATAAAAATAAATAAATATATTAATAATAATAAAAAAGCAGCAGCCAGAAATAGATATCGAGTTTTGGATTTGTCTGAACTCAGCAAGAAATGAGATGTGGGAAGCTGGGTACAAGCTGGGTAGCTAGCACAGCAAAAGCAAAATGTAGATCACCAGATAAATTATGTAATCCAGGAACTTATTTCCCCTGTACCTTCTCAAGGAAGAGTTTTAGGAAAGGAAGTGACATGCTTTCACTCATTTGCAGTGGATAGAAATCACCACAGGATGCCTTTCCCTAAGCAAAAACAAACAAACCAAAGCAAACCAAACCCTGCAGACTCCAGAGCTGCAAGCTTGGGTCAGGATCCTGTGTGAGACTTCTCATTTTCTCTCGCCTTATAGCACCACTTTTGAGAGGTGAAGCAAGCAGCTTGCCGCCAGTGCCCGTGTGGATTCTTACAACTGCACTAATTGCCAGCAGGGAATTCTCTGGGAGCTTCTGGAGCCTGGTGTGAGGAACAGGTTGGGGCAGACAGGAATCTTCACCAACACTCAGGTCTTCAGCTCACACTGTCTCATTTTTCCCTTGGGATACTCTTCCTGTATCGCCTGTTCCCCATTTCAGTCATCTCTTGCTGTTGTTTCATCTCTCTCTGTTGAATCCAAGGTCTCAGGTCCTTCCCTGTTCCATACTCACATAAACCAACAGCATTTAAGATCTTTGGAAATGAATAGGGAATGTCTTTCCCCAGGGGCATGCATGAGGAGGTCACAGGGGTGCCCACAGAGACAAAGTTCTTCTTGAGGGAGGCCCCCAACTCCTGCAGCCAAGGAAGAAAAAGAGGAGGTTTCATGGGCACAAGCAAACCCTGACATCAAGTCACTGGGACCACTCTCTGGCAGGTTGCTATTCCAAGAACCATCTGCTTGACCTTCTTTGCAAAGTCGATATGGAGCTCTCAGAACCCATTTCCAAGGAAAAATGGGTATTGTTACAGGCCTGTTGGCATATGCAGCACTGTGGATGCAGCAGTTCAATATCCCGAGCCAAATCTGCCTGCCAAAAATAGCATCTGTTGATAGCTTTGGGTGTAAATTTTTGGATATAACTTTGATGCAATTCTCCTACATGACTTCCAAAGATTTTGGTATGGCCATATGGAAAAACAACAGTATAGAGTTACCGCCTACTCTTGTTTTCTCCTCCTGTACTCTGCATGATTTGATTTGTTCCCTCAATATAACCTTCTACATCCCCATCCTTCTGAGGGAAGAGGCCAGATTTTGTCACAACCCCTTTGTGCTGCTTCCTGAGTGAAAAAGTCAGAAATCTCTGGTCCGGCTGATTTGATCTGCTGCAGCAGACCACATCTGCTCTCCACATAACTTATCTACCTTTGCTGGTGTCCCAGCCTGAGCTCACTGGTCTGGTTTGAGTCACCCATAGCAGCCTGGGTCTCAGGTTCTCTCTTACCTGCTCCCAAGGGAAGACTAACCTAGTCAAGCACGTTGGCTAAATCACTGCCCCAGTTTCTTTCCCACAACTCCTCTTCTGCTCAACATTGCAAACCCATCTTCCCATACTTGTGGGGAAACATCATAAAGGCGCTTAGTGCTGCCAACCGCATCTGCTAAGCGCTGCAGCAAGCTCCTCTCTTGATGGATGGCATTGCCAGCTAGGCAGCTGCCACTCACCCCCTCTTCCATGGTGGTCCCAAGCCACGAAAGGCACTTCCGTTTCAGCAGCACTCCATGCTGCATATGTTTTCCATTACACTCTGCTGCTTTTTCCATATGTTCTTTCTTCTGGCTTACCTTCTGATACCGAGAGCACAAGTAAGTGTCATAGGATTGCCATATGATAGACCCACGATATTTCATTTTCGTCTTAGCTATCATACTATAATACAATCTCTTCCAACACAACCATTTTCATCGTTTTGAATTCCTGTGGGCTTTCAGCATTTTCTTGTGGCATCAAAATGTGCAGGTTTTGAGGTTAGTTTCAGTGCTTTTCTTGCATACCTAGTTCTGTAAAGGCCTGTCAGCTGCACCCAGCATCAACAATCTTAGTCTCAGCCCTAGTTTCATTCTGAGGCAGTAAAGCTTTCTCTTCAGGATATTGAGTGAAACTTTTGCCTGTTGAATTCTCACTCTGATCTTGGTATTTTGTTACTGTGGTTATTATGGACATTCCCAGATAAAAGAGTCAGGAAGGGACCTTTGGAGGTGATTTGGTCTAACTCCCACAATTGCAGGAAGATGTTTTCTCCACTGCAAGATTACAACCACTGTGAAAAATGTAGCTCCAAGGGCCGCTCTTATGTCCCCCCAAAGTCTTCTGTGCTCCAGGCTGAACAAGCCCACGGGGGAACATCCAAGCCCCTGTGGCTTTGTGAAATTACCTATTGGGAATCCCAATCCTATGCACCTGTATCAGAAACTCAATCTTGCCCTCCCAAAACCTACTAAAGGCCTAGTGATGCTAGCCAAGGAAGAGAGGCCCTGTGGCCAGTATAGTCATCTGATCTCACAAGCATATATAGAGTTTCCCAGTTCACTTAATGCACACAGTACAGCAGCTCGCCTAGCAGAGACAATTCAGCAGGATACACGGGCTTTCAGGAGGCCATTCAGCATATTGCTGAAAGCTAAATGCAATTTGTTCATCACATGCATGAAATCCACTTGAACTACACCCACCAAAGTCCACAGGAACTACACCTATACCCAAAAGTGCCAAAGGGAAGGTGAGAGCCTCATCTATCTAGGCCAGTGAGACCCAGCCTAGAGATTTTCCAGAAGAAAAAGGACAGAGATCTCAGAGACAAAAATTATTGTTCACCAGTAGAGCTTGTACAAGGCTAACATGTGTGCTCAAACGGCCTCTCTCAGCTGCTTGGTCCAGAGTGGAGGTGCCTTATTTCCACATACCCGTATTTCCAGTGTCCCTCCCACCTGGGGTCCTGAAGTAGTTCAGGGAAGCTGTTCAGAGAGACTAGATGAAGGAATCGCTCGTAAATGAGCACCCTGCATGGACAGAACTCCTCAGCCCGGGCCGCTAGTTTTCACTTCAAGCATGAAAATGATCTTTAAAAGCTGCATGTTTTGCTATTACTCACAAAGGCTGCTACCCCAGGTCTCTTTATCTCTCTCAGCACATTTTTTCTGCTTTGTAGAGATATTGGGAGTGATAGTCATTGGCGCTTCAGTTTGCTTTGAGTACGGAGCTACACTAAACCCTCAAAGAAATCATTGTCCGTTTTCAGTCATTGAAAAGGCATTGGTACTGAAATGTTTAAAATAAGATTTATACTAGTTCTGTAAATAAAAAATATTTTCCCAAGCTTTGGTCCAAATCTTTTCAACTAGGCCTCCGGAAGTTTTCTTGTCTAAACCTTTAGTAATCTAGTAGCGTTAGGTAGCAGATCTCCCTGTTTAATTCTTGAAGTAGTTTCTAAAATATAAGTATCAGTTACCTATGCAAAATACTTATGAATTCCACATGGAAATTAATATTCAGTCTATTTTGAGAAACTTGCTGAGCTATAGTTTGAGAGTGAGGTGCAATCAAAACCACCGGTTTGCTCAAACAAGCTCTAATGCTTCCCTTATAAGCTGTGTAAACATGTGTGATATCTTCTTATCAGCACTGCCTCCTATAAATTAAAACATATGTACAATATGATACTTTAGTAACACTTCTAATTGTTTTGTATTATTCTCTTGTATAGTATAACACATTTTAGAGCTGGTTCCGCACTTAGCCTCTAGTTCTTTTTATCCAAACAAAATGAAGTAAAAAAAGTCAGCCTTCTTTGTATTTAATCTTTACAGGAAACTTGAAGTTCTGTTTCTCTTGAACTAATTTAGATATAGGTCCTTTTTTTTTTTTTTTTTTTTTTTTTTTTTATGGCCCAGAAACGTTTACTTTTGTTATAGAAGTCCAGCTGTTTACCCTGGTGTTGTTTTCTTCTGTTCTTCACAAGGCGCAGTCTTCCTTTTGCGGGGGTTTCTTTCTGTTGATTTAAGAAATCAGCAAAAGGGAGGTCATAGTGACATCTTCTGTACTCCCAGACGAAATATATATTACATATTGAGATTGAGAGTAATGTAAGCAATTTTAATTTAAAAATACTACTTTTGTCTTCTTGAAACTGCCTCCAATCCAAACAGAAGCAGCTCAGCAAATAAGAAACTCAAACTAAACATAGAATAAATCAAATTCTGATAAAGCGTGTGGAAATGCAAACCAGGGCATCCAAGCAATTCTGTTTTGCAGTGATACTCTGCCAAAATGATATGATCGCAATAGAAGTTTTTAAGTAATTGCAATCACAGATTAGAATTGATTAGAGTTTAAGACATGTTGCATCTATTTGCTCCTACTCTTATTGTCCTCAAGGGATACCTACAAACTAAAGCATCCAAAGTCAGGATGTTGTTTCGGAAAGAACTGCGTTTAATTTTTTAGTTGTTGAATAAAATCACTTTGTGGAACATGCCCCTGACAATTCGTGTTTTACTGATATGGCTCTCAATAAATTGTCTGTTTTTAAAGTTTAAAGACTGTGGAAGTTATTATCAGAACAGAGTATTTTCTTTCGGGTGAGACCATGCAGATCTCAAGGACAGAGGAGACTAGCAAAAAAGAAAACTCCCCTGATATACATCTTATAATTAACACAGCAAAATATTCCTTTCTGAATGCAGGTAAGTCATTCATGCACAACTCACTTGGGTTTCTCATCCTTATCACCACATTTTTTGTTTTGCAACCTTGATTCGTTTTTTAAAAATTCAAAACAGTTAAGGGTATTGTACAATGGGGGTGTTCAGGATGGATTGCACCACGGGGACGAGAGCTGCATTAAGTCTTCCAGAAGGTGAGAGTATAAGAGATGACTCAAACTGTCTTCATCAAGTTTTACAAGATTCACTAAAAGATACAAGTTTATGTAAGTGTACATATATTATTTACAGATGCTGGGTTAGCAGCCCTAGGTATGTTAAGCTCTTGGGGATATACTTGACTGTTGAGCAAGGCAAATGCGAGATAACATTCAATTTTCTTTGTCATTTCCCCATGGTAGGAATCAGAAGCAGCTGTTCAGTTTGGCTGGGGTTGACAGGGAAAGCTGACCAAGCATCAGCATAAAGTCAGCTGCTACCTAGATCTTCTACCCCTCCAGCATATTCCCTCTGAGTCCTCATACTGGCTGATGGCTATATGGAGAAGCTGAGATAGTATATTAAGCTATTGAGAATAAAAGTAACATGCCAGCTTAAACATGAACAGCTCTATCAATACTCATCAGCCCAGAGTTGCTCTGGTGAGGCCGCACCTGCAGTACTGTGTGCAGTCCCGGGCTCCCCAGTGTAAAAGGGATGTGGAGCTTCTAGAGAGGGTCCAGTGGAGAGCGACAAAGGTGATTAAGGGACTGGAACATCTCTCGTATGAGGGGAGACTGAGTGAGTTGGGCCTGTTTAGCCTGGAGAAGAGAAGGCTGAGAGGGCACAGGATTAACATGTATAAGTACATGAAGCGAGAATGCAGGGAGGAGAGGCCAAGCTCTTCTCAGTGGTGGCCAGTGACAGGACAGGGGGCAGCGGGTACAAGTTGCAACACAGGCAGTTCCATCTCCATGTGAGGAGGAACTTCTTCACTGTGAGGGTGACAGAGCCCTGGCACAGGCTGCCC
>JAVCKT010047732.1:0-17063 GCA_032273925.1 Rhynchotus rufescens
AATTATTTAGACTATTTTCTGAAAATAATTGCTACTAATATGATTTTTTCCCCCTACTCTTTCTAGTAAGGGCTTTCTATTCCTGTATTAATAGCTTTCTTTTCCAGATTCCTCAAAAGAAGGAGAAATCACAAACATGCCTTACCTCATGGTAACACATGTTCTTTCCAAACAGGAGGTGGAGACAAAGAATGCAGAATGCTGAGCAGTTGGCTTTCTGCTGGCTTCAGTTCTGTACCACCTGTAAAACAGACCTGCATCTAATTGAACTAGAAAGCCTAGCTGAAAGATTCTTCAGGTTTATTTCAGAAATGTTTTATGTTTTATGTCTTACAAAGCTTTGCGAAGAAAAAATATTAATCTATATTTAAAATAAAAGAAACATAAATTAAAATAGCCATAACATTTTTTTGTAGTTGATTGTTTTGTTTTAATAGTTTTTGATTTAACAGATACTATTTTTGCTATTGTAAGGCTATATGCCAGTACTGCTGTTGTCATTTGCAAAACTTTCTAGGAAATTCCTACTAACCTGCTAGGGAATATGAAGGCTTAGTCTTTGAAGCAGAAATATGGGAAATCATTTAACTGCTTTTCATATAGAGTGTAAACACTTCCTTCTAACCAATAAATCAGCTGCTTATTTAACAGTCAGTTTCACTTAGTTACTGTGCTAGCACACAGCTGGATAAATGTGTGTTCTACATCAGCATGAGTGCAGTTTATTCACCAACATTACCGTGTGTAGAAATCACAAGCAGATGAGAATTTGTATCAGACGAGTTGGTCTTTAATATAAATTTTTATGTAAAAGTCATATGTATAAAATTGTATCCATTTATTAAAAAAATCACAGTAATAACAAAAACAAGCTCATTAATTCATTAAAGGTCAGTATACAAATTAGCACGCTGATTGACAGCATAGCAACAATGCAATTAATTTTTTTCCAATTTTAGACAGTGCTTACCAATTAGGCTCAATTTAATGTTCTCTTGTAAAGTTTGTGAATATGTTTAAAGCTAAACTTAAGTGATATTCACAGTACCAATGCTCTTCTGTATTAGGTCATTATATTTTGTCACCTTAATGGGAATCATACATTGTGTAAGATGTGAGTCAGATTAACTTAATCAGTTGAAAAACAAGTCCATTAATGGTAAAGAGTAACCTAAAATATGTTTCCTTTTCCAGGTAAATGTAACTATTGTATTAATGCAATTGTTTTATTTTTGAACAGTTGAGTCCTCAGAGAGATTTTTACGAAGTGCAGGGCCAGAAGGCAGTAGCTTAAAAATAGTGGGATCTATCCTATTTCCAGGTATTTTTCTTCAGCATTTTAATTTTTCTCTGTGAGTGTGAGAACAATGATATACAGGTTTCATGAGGGCTATCCGTGCATGCAGAATCTGTGAATGCAGAACAAACCGCGGACCAAAACAAAGTCCTGTTCCAGAAAGGTACACAGTTCTTTGTTGCACATTTCTTCAAAATTGACTATCATATAAAAAATCAGCACAAGTAATTTTTTCAGACTGATCCATGCATAAAAGCGGTTAACAAACACAGAATAGCATTTGTCAGCCAGAGTGGTCAAACATACTGCTGAGAATTTATCAATGAAGAATCTTTACCCAAATCTACTCTTTTTTATACTGTTCCATTTTATTGAAATGGGAGATGTGATTTCCAGTGGGTGGTTAAGTTTTTTTAAACTCTTGGTTTCATAAAATGAACTCAAAAACCTACATGATATTTTTCCCCTAGAGAGCTCTATTTACAAAACATGTAGTCCTTTCATTTCCCAGTTATCCCATGCACCATATTGCTGGCAAATAGGAAACATCATTTCTCTTCCCTTCTCTCTCTCAAAGTACAAACATGTCAAAAAGAAATGGAAGTACTTCTTTGAAAGCTAAACAGAATGAAATGTACTTGTCTGCCCTTAAGGGCAAGGCATTTTCAAAGTATATAGAATACAAAGGTTGCAAAGCACCCTCCGCTTTTTTTTTTTTAAAAGCATTACTGCTTTTAGATTTTTTACATTGCAATGAAGAAAGAGTCAATTTCCTTCTGTTTGAATTAACACCAGAACCAAAGATAATGTAAAAGTGTCCATAAGGTGCTCTACTGAGGTTGGGCAGCACAACACGGAAGAGTGAGTCTCACCTGAAACAGTGGCTTTGCACTGTAGCCTGCTAGTGTACAGATACACTGCACACTAGCAACGTGTGCAGTATTGCTCTTTTTGTTAACTCGTTCAGCAGGGTGAGCATGCACAAATTACCTCTCAAACTTCTGCTGTTTGCAGGGAGAGTGAGAAAAAGAAGACATCTCTCTTGACTTACTTTGGAACAGATTCTTAGATCTGTTGAATTTTGTCTACAGATGAAACAATTCTGGGAAATAATTTTTTTAAAGCTTTCTCTTGGTAGTTTATATTATGGAAGAGATAGGCAATGTACGGAATTTTGCCACAGTAGACTATTATTAAAATCAGTAGGTTAGTAAATTTGAGGAAAAATATGAAAGATTTACAATAGAATAATACAGATCACATGAATACAATTGCATTAATATGTAGATTTTATGCTTCAAGAAAAAAAATGAAGCACCCCTTAAATAACTTCAATCCATGGCATATTGCCATATAACTGAAAAGATTTATGATCTGTTTTCTGCAATATATGCTACTATAGACAGCTGATTATGAGATAAGATGAATATATCTCCTGTTCAAAATTCTGAAGTTATTAAAACTGGTATCAACGATAATTATATTAACTATAACTATTAGTATTATAAGTTTATTAAATGCTAAATCTGGGCCAGTGCGCTGCTTAAGCAACTTAGTATGACGTACTAAGCAGCACAAGTAGCTTTTCATTTGTTAATAAAAATGAACAGTCATATTTGAAGGAGACAGAAGACTAAGTGTTGTCATTAACACTAGTTGCTGTAATGGCAAGCGGCAAACTGTTTTTTCCATGCACTAATCCCTTCCTGCTGCAGAGAGATGTACTGGTGTCCACTTGTAGAGAATCTGAAGCAGCCAGTGGTAAATTAACATTTTTGTAGTTTGCTGATTTGATTCAGTTTCTCCAAAGAAGAAGTTTTGCTAACCAGTATTTTAAACTAGTTGTAGCTTTTCAATAGCATTAGGGTAGCCTGATACAGAGCATGTCATCATATTTAAGTCTAACCTTTACTGGAGTATGTATATCTAGCATCACTTGTTTGTGCAAATGCTTTTCTGAGTATCCTGGGAGGGAAATAAAGTAAACCGTAGATACTGAAACCCTAGATAATATGAGTGGTTATGACCATAAAAATCATGTAGTTTTTTGAAGCAACTCTAGAGCCAGAAGTACCTGTACACTACAGATCTCATGCAAGGCATGAGACACCCCACTATTGCCATGAGAAACAGCTGAGTAATATTTACTTTATTCAGTTTGCCTTCCATCTCATTATTTTTGAATTAAATAATAGGTAACTTAGCATTTAGTGCAACACTGACCTCTCTTCAAGCAAATATCAAATGCACTGTACAGAGGCTCAGATTTGGTGCCATACTCCATTTAGGAGGACATTGCAGTGCATTGTGGTTCTGCTCTACACAACCAGATAAACATTGAACCAAAAAAAAATCTTTTAATTGGATTTCCCGGAGAAAACAAAACTGCTCTGTATTTAATACTTCATTTTTGTGAAGGGGTAACAGGACTAGTCCCGAATTACAACTCCATCAATACTATCCTTGAATGACTATCTTGAAAGTTAGATAGCTTACTGTTGGAATATCACTGATGAATGTTACTAATGATGAAAAAAATCATTTTCAGTCAGAGTTTATGTCAAGTTGAATCAAAACAGTCCACGTATTTTGTGTGTTACAAATCATCTGCGAAACTCGGAACTGATTGATCCAGTATCCCAGTGGCGTGGACCAAATGACAATATTCTTTCAGGTAAGACCTTATTTTCTTACTCTCTAAACCCTGCTCTCCCTCCATTCCTCCTCCCAGAAAGAAGGATGACGGTTTTAAAGGTGGTAATGTAAAAGGAGAAGAACTAACTGAGGATACTTTGTGAATGTATATGTCATATAAATTAACTTTCAATGTAAGAAAATACAAAGCTATATATAGAAATGGTGTAACTAGCATGAAATGCATTTTCAGATCTCTGTAGAGAATGGTGCCATCTTTGAAGAGCACCAGACAGAGCAGGACATGTGGCAAGCAATAATTTCATAATTTCAAATTTCCCTTGTTGCAACTTATCATCACTTCTTGTCCTTTTGCTGTGTGCATCTTAAGAACTGCCTGGCTCCACAGGCTCCCTGTAGATAGTGGAAGACTGCAATTCCCTCCTTAGATATCTGCAGGCTAAAAATATGTTTCCTTAGTATCTCGTCATATGTTCCAGCCTCCTAATCATCTCAGAGGCTTTCTGCCTCTGCACTTTGGTTTGTTAGTGTGTGTCTAGTACTGGTGGATCAAAATTGGACATAATGTTCCAGAGTGCTGAACAAGGTGGGAATAAACCCTTTTGATGTGCAGGCTATATTCTTGCTAAGCAGCCTGCTATACATTTGGCCTTAATTCCTGCAAATTGTGCTTGTGATTCATGTTTTCAGCTTCAACCATTGTCTTCTATTCTAAATGATCATACAGCCCATTTTGCCCTCACCAGTCCATACGCCCATACTGGTCAGGCATGATTCGCCCATGACAGATGGATGCTACCTGTTACCAGGCACCGACTTGTTATGTATGTGCCTGAAAATGCTTTGCACAAGGACTTGCTTCACCGTGTTGGGAGGGACTGAGGAGAGCCTGACAGAGATGTGATTTCCCTGGATCATCCTCTTACAGCTTTGAGGAAAGATACATTATTTGCCTCTCCAGTCACTGGGGACGTATGGCTACAAATGTCTTTTCAACATGGTGATGTTGAAATTTATACCTTTTCAATCTTTTACTTCACAGTCTAGGTTATGAATCATCCATTCTCTTATAACAGCAGTGTTTTCAAATCCTATTTGCTTTCCTCTCAGTATCGGAGCTCTATCCTTGCTTCTCTTACATTTTCAAGTAACTTTTTCCTGTCACACAATCTGCTGCCATATTCACCACAGAGATTCTTAGTTCTTAATCCTCTGCATGCCATTCATCATAATAGAGTATTTCCCCTTTCTGTAACATCTAATATTACACTGTGTTTTTGCTCTGAATCTTATAACAGGTTTAGCCCTCAAAAAGTATTTTTAGTATTTTTGCCACAAAGATGTATAAGAATTTTTGCTTATACTTCAGACTGTGGGTTGTGTCATCTTGTCCATCCACTGATACCTCATGGTTAGCTTTGTCCCCTGTACTGTAACTGAGAAATTTTGATACCCGGTCTGTGACATGTAACAGGTACATTACCAGGGATATTGCCATGTATAGTAGTTAGTACTGAGCTTAATCTGGTCAGACAGAACACAGCCTTCAGATTCACAATTAACAGGAAGTTTTTACTCTTCCGGCCTCTGCTTACCTGGACTGCAGTTTGGACAGTGCTAACTACATAGAACAGAATCATAGAGATCTCAGACTTCCGTGTGACAGGTTTAAATTTATTCCTGCAGATGCTTCAGTAACATCCCAAGTTGCTATGCCAACCTTAGCACAAAACCTAGGGCAGCAGGGGTTCTGGGCTCTGTGGAAGCTTTAGATATGCTAGAATCAGCAGCAGAAGGACAAAAATGTTTCAATAAAGAAGAAAGGTTGTACTTTTCTGGCATAACTTTCTATAGAGATGAGAGAGGTTTTATAAAGTAACTTATTTAAAACAACACAGTAATGACAGGATGTCAGCTTCAACCACCACAACAGGGAAAATCAAAAGTATAAACAGACAAAAAGCAATCTAAAATTCCAGCTTATGAAGAATTTGCTTTGTAGAAGTTATCATCACTTGGCCTCTATTTGGAAAGGTTCTAATCCACCTCAAGTGCCAAAAAGTGTCTAGATTTCAGAATGATTTTCCCGTATCTATCTATTCCAATATCTATCTGAATCCTGTATTAGTAGGAAATTAAAGTTCTCAAAGCTTACATGATATATTATTTCATACTTTGTCAGTGGGTTTGCTGGAAAGAATCCAGTGAGAAGGCAGAACTGTGGATCCAGTTTTAGGAAAAGCTAACAAAAATACTGCTTCTTGAAACACTCTAGAATAAAGGCAATTATTTCAGTGTAAGATCTGTACTCGGGGAGTACATTCATTGTATTGCCCTTGAACCTTTGCCTTGAACACCTGAAGAAGGTGTTTTGTTGCCCAAAAGTTTTGTCTGCTTATATATTTAGAATATCATGACTATATAACTAAAGATCAGTAAAACTTCTTCTCCTGAAGCCATAAAAAGCTTATTTTTTTGAATAAGCAGCTTTGTTCAAAGACAAAGCAGCAAGTCGTTTTTCTTCAGAGTTAGCTTAGCAACTCCTTTGTACTAAAATCTGGCAATTGTACTTTGAAGTTTTTAAAATGTTAGCTATTTCGTTAGTTGAGAATGACAGTTTTTCAAGATGCACTCTAACCAGAAAAAAAACTTTAAAATAATTACTTCTAATGTCTAGCATCTTAAGGTTTCACTGCATAAAAGAGCATTTTTGATGGTGTCTGAACACTGAAGTAGAAGAGAAAAAGAACAGAAAACATTTCAATCTTAAAGTATTTGCTAATGCTAACATTGGAATCAGCTTGTTCTAGTTTGATAAGAAGGAATCAAGGAATTTGGATTTGCAGGAAAGTTGCTGCTTTTTATCCACATTGTCACCTAATACATGCTAGAAAGAATATTTCTTGTGAAGGGATGATAGTTCATGAGCAAATTTGTAATGCATCTTAAAGGTACTTCTGCCATCCACTCAGTTAACAGTGTTGATTTTTTTTTTTTTTTTCTGGCTAATGAAGGACAGTTGAACATGCCAAAGATCTGAACTATGGTTCTTAAATCCATGCCAAAAACCTCTTCATAATTTTAAAGTAAATGGCAGCATGCCATTAACTTTAGAGGCTAGGTTAACATGAAATCCCAAGTTTATCTAAAGAATTTGCACTTTCACTCTTGTTAATAGTGCTCTTGATTTTGCCTGAGACTAGAAGAAACACTTGATTCCTTCTTTTTTATTTTTAGCCACAGTTACATCCATGATAAAACTAAGTTAATAAAAACCTTAAATAGTTTCATGAGGAACAAAGCTGTTTTACACTGTCTTGTCAAGTATATGATGAGCTTCAGTTAGGCTGTTGTTTTGCCAGTATCTTTCTTAAAATCTCTATCTAAATGCACACAAAAATAGGGTGCATCTACAAAAGCATAGATATTAAAAGGTCTAAATTACTTAGGAAGTTAATGGAACTTTTTTATTTTATTGACAGAAAACCATTCACATTTTCACCAGAAAACCATTAACAAAATACTTTACCAAAGAGATCATTTTACCCTGAAATCTATTATAATTGATGGTAGTCCGGGGGTTCCCAAGGTTTCCTCTGACAGCTGCCAGCATGACTGGCTGCATATTTGAGAAACTTTGATCTGTACTGTCACTGCCTGAGGACTCCTCAACTCAGGAAAGGGCTGATCAAGTGACATCACATAACCCGTGTGGAGGTACAGGGGGCTGCTGTACAGCTCAGCAGCAGCACCCGAAGGCTGACCCCAAGCAGTTCTTTTCTTTCTCTTTAAAAAACTAATTATGTTATTATAAATTATAAGTTACTAATTACAATTTGTCCTTTAAAATAAGATTTCACTTCTTCTCTGCTTTGTCTCCATAACAGCACATAGCTTTTGTGACAGAAAGATTATTTATCTACAACAAGCGAATCATTTTGATACATAGGGAAATACATTTTGGAATGTCTGTTTGAGAGTCCTTGTTTAAAAAGAACTTCCAGTCTTTCCTAATTTGAAGTTTACTGCTTGTTAAATGCCAGCAGGCAGCAAATTGGTAGAGGCAGTTGCTGAAGCCTGAAAGGTTACTAGTCAGTGTGACTAAATTGTACAGAGTATATGCCCATGTTGCCCTGTGTTTCACAGGTTTCTCCTCTTGGAAATAGTGAGGTATTCCAGAAGGCTATAGGCAGCTGAGAGCAAATAAAGAATATAACGACCTGATATTTAAAAGCTCAGCAGCAGTAAGACAAATTTTCATAATGCTGAATATTTTCTAAGGAGTTTTCTATGTTTCTAAGAAGTTTTATGCCTTCAGCTGAATCCATAATTACTATTCTGTGCACAGGGTAAGAGTAAATAACTGTTTGGACCCTTCTCTCTCTATTTTCTCATAACGACAGCTTAATTTATTTCATTATTGTGCTTTCTAGAAAATAGCAGTGTGAAAATATCACCAACAGGAACGTTAATATTGAGACATTTCACAGCTGACCAGAGTGGAGTTTACACCTGTTCCCTCGTTTATAAGCTAACAGCAGACGAACCTGCTAAAAAACTCACAATGAAATACTTTATTTATGGTAAGTTATCACATTTGGTGTGTTGTTGCCTTGAAAATTTATTCAACAACTGCATGCGTAGGTTCACTGTACCACAGAGAAATAAAGTAATTCTGTTTCTCGGGATAAATTGTTTCTAATAGTAGTTGCTACCAGACAACTGGTGGCAGTCTGGGTGGACAGTCTTGGGTGGACAGTCATCCTCAAAACATAAAAACACTATCATATTAATCTAGATTATTCCTTTATGAAGCTAATTGTAACACAGCCACGTGGATTTGTTTCGTAACAGGTTAATGCATTATTTTTTACCTGTTTTTCTTTACTGAGTTCAAATTCATGTAACATTTCTATATTCTGGTTACATTTCCTTTAGCGAAGAGGTAAAACATTTGTGATAAAATGAAAGATTGTAGCATTATTTATTCACTTCTAGCCTTTCTTTGAAGTGATCAAAACCAGGACTTTATTTTTGTAGAAGATCCAGGCAAAAGCTATTGCTTGCCTTCAGAAAGAACTATGACCTTAAATTGGAAATGCAAACTAGTGCTCATTTAAAAACCTGGAGTAAAGCACAATGACCTAAGTTAACCACTGACATAAAATAATTTGACTTTGACATTGAATCTCTAATAAAGAAAAACCCTGACTTCTAATAATTAGCCTGTTGGACTGAATCAAAAAAGAAGTTCCTCTGAAATATAGTTCTTTCTGATGGAAAAAAATACAGAAGAAAATAACAGAGTAATGCATTCTTATATTCTTCAGCCAAGATCTAGTCTAAATATTACACATAAAAATCAAGTTTGATACCAATATACAAGAAATCCAGAAAATGCAGCAAAAAGGGAAAGGAACTGGGAGAGGCAAGAAGAAGGCAAAAGATCTAATGAGCTGTCTTAACTGGGTACCATATTTTGGATGTTCTCCTGCTTTATTTTTCTTTTTCTCTTTCCACTGCTTCAGAGAGAGAGTTTCTTCTCCTTTATTCTTTCATCCTCCCTGCCCCATGTTCTCCTTTCTATGATTCTCCCCACCCCATGACCTCCATTCTTCCTTCTGCTACTGCTGTTTTCTTAACTGCCCTTTAACTTGCTACTCTATTGATCTATAGTTTTAGGTTTATAGAGTGATTATTATGACATAAGTAGGAAAATGCATTTTATGCAATGCTAGTATACTTGTAATAGATATCCAGGTGTGCAGTTAGCTTCATGGTAGAGGTGAAATAACTCATCTACCTTAAAAGTAAATGTTATACCTGTACAATAGCTTGTTTTAGTACTCTTACTTTTAAAAAAAATCTCAGTAATAAAGAGTAAAACTTACCTGTGGATATAAGTAAGACTGTTCACTTGTAAATATCTCTAAGTGTTTCCAACTGGTCCAGCATACAATAGTCTGTCAATAATTCTGTGGGGGTGCAAAAAAAGGATATAGTTTCTAAATAAAAATTTAAATTGGCATTTTATTTTCAAATACAGAAATTACCTTCTACTTTTTGCATTATATATGAGTCTCATCATCTACATTTTTTCCTGCAGCTTATTCTGATCCAAATTATTATTATGAGTTTTCAGTTCAGTATCATGCAGCCCCTTGCGACAGTATTTACAATACTTCTTTTGAGAAAACATTGCTTCAGTTGCTAAGCAAGCTTGTGGCTGAACTTTCTTGTGAGGTGACATTAATTAAGTCAGACTGCCATCATGTGAAAATGCAGAGAGCAGGTCTACAGAATGAAATCTTCTTTACATTTTCAGGTAAAATTTACCTTGGTTTTATAGAATGATTCAGATTTTACACTTAATGAAAATTATTTTAGGGGAATATACTTACCACTTATATGTAGAAAATATTGTGCAAGTTTTGTTTACTAATAAATATTGTAGATGATAAGTGTGCAAAATACATTCAAAATTCATGTTAATAGCAAGAAGTTAAGTTGAGCTACTCAAAAGTAGTCATTTTACATTATTTCAGAGTTTCAGTTCCTAAATAATGGGCTAAAACTGGGTGTTTAATTATTCAATGTATAATTATTAAACAATTAAAGTTAAATGAGATGAATCTGAGTACCTTTACTTCTATAAGTAGCAACGAGAGGAAAATTTTGTTTTGTTTTGTTTTTTTTTACATTGTCCTCAGAAAAAGCAAAAGGAGTCTAAAGGGGACATGAATAAAACTGAGTTGTTAAAAATACTGGGTTGGCTACAATATTGAAAGTGTTTTCTTCTATAAAGTTTAAAAGCAAACAAGCACCTTGTTTAGGCACATGTTACTAAGTCATGGCATATTTAAGGATACTTTCTGAACTTTAGAAAGAATAATAATGTGTGTTGGAGTAAGTATAAAATTTTAGGATACCTGATATCTGGTTGAGTTTATACTTAAATGGCTGTGAAGAGCTCACAGTGTCTTAAGTACTCACCTTCCTCCAACTGAGCTCAGTCATTTAAAAAACATTTTTATTTGTTTTCTTAAAATGTTTCTATTACCAGATTTTTCCTAAATGCAAGAACTGTAAAAGCTAGAAATCTCAGTGAGTCTCAGGAGATACTTTGTTCTTTTTGAGACTCTTTCAGAGTATTCCTCTGAACACTGAAACCATAGGAAAGACTCTGCTCCTTTATGCTGTGAATGAGATCTGAAAGCAACCATAAAACACTCCCAATCAACGGGCAGTTCATTCGAAGTATTTTATGTTATTAAAAGAGCTAAACCCCAGAGGCAGTAAAATGTTATAATTGGCAGGCTGAATGTACCTAAGGACATCTTTAATAATTTCCTGAACAAAGTTTCTAATTCTTTCAACTCTCAAAAGGCCACTGTTTTTTACACATTTCACATGTACATTTATACATTTTATATTAGTCACTATGTAGCAAGATACGGAATTTGAATAGAGTCTTTCTAAACAATACCACCTACACTTTGTTTTCCCCATCTCTTGAAACTGAAGACTTCATTTGTAATAGATAGAGCTGACATACATGCAGAGACTTAGCACTAACGGGATAGTTAGGTTAATTCTAGGGTTATTGAAATGTATGAGATTCAGCCAATAGTCCCACAGTGTTTGAGCATTAGGAGGAGAATTCTCCAGTCAGAGTTTCAAATGGATTTAAAGCTGATTCATGCCAGTGATAAACCAGAGATTCTTCAGTAGTTTGATGCCTTAGAAAATACTTCTGGAGCTGTAAGAGCATTAGGTGTTTCAGAATATTTGTGTTGCAGGGGCATTTAAAGCTTATAATGAGTTAAATTCACACATTAACAGATAATTCTGCTTTTAATACATGGTTCCTAAATCTAATACCAATTCTAAAGACCTTCATCCTGTTGCTTAGCTATTCCTCAGGCCCTTGCCATAATGTGATTGTAGATGTTCATTGATTAGAAACATGGACCCATGCAAATGAATTAATAAAATGTAACCATGTGTCTTTCCTCAATCCATACTTCCAATCTTTCTTCAGTTCAGTAACTCCTATGAGAATAGAAGGGTTGAGAGGGTGAATAAGAGGAACTGAGATGTGAGAGGAAGAAAGCTCCAGTACACATATCCATGGTGAAACCATATTCCACATGAATCCAATCAGGCTGAAAAACTATAGTAGCTGAAGTATTTTTTGTTTGTTTTATCAAACTGTACTATTCCCCCTGCCTTGCTTGGATAGGGTGGGATGAGAGGGTGGTATCTCTGAGAGCACTAGACATTGTCTTGATCTTGAAAGAAAATACAGGTTTCATGCAGAAATAGCCTGAACCTTGAAATGCAGGGGTTCCTGGCTTGCTGAATACAAGTATAAAAACAGAGCGTCATGCAGGAATTTATACAGAGTATAACACGTTTCTGTTTAAAGGATTCAAGTATTTACAAATTTGGGAAGCTTTCAAGATCACATTTCCTTGTCATCTGAATTTACAATTAAACATCGGCTTCCATGAAATATTTAAGTATACTGAAAAGTAGACAGAGAAGTTTAAAAGAAAAGTGTTTTTTAAAAAATATTAGAAATCTGAAATGTGAAAGAAATTCCAACAAACTTGCATCAGAGATAACCAGAATCTTTAAGCAGTAAATCCAAACAAAAAGAAAAGCTTGGTGTTGACTTCATTAACTTTATTCCTCTGTAAATAGACTGTATGTTGTTACAGTTGCTTCCTCAGACAAGGGAAAAAGCAGCATACCATGTCAACAAAGGACTTGCGACACATCGGAAAGATTAAGCAAGGTACAGTAGATAGAGGAATAAAAAGGAAATTGATAAGAATAAGCAACTGTAATACAATTAGAGTATAATAGCACCATAAAATATCAAACACACTGTATTTAGTGAGTTTAGAAATGAACTATTGGATATAAAATTTTTGTCGGTTAAAATTATTGTTCCATTAATTTTATGGATAAGGCAGATCATACTATCATTCTGTACTGAGAACAGTGTTGCAATTGTTCATAATAGGTGGGGAGCTAATTATACTGAAGGCAGATACTGAGTATGAAAAGCAGCAGGACAACGAGAAAGCTCTGAACATGTGCTTACACACCTTAAACATGCTCTTCTACAAAGGACAGTGCCTTTTCATCACTTGCATGTGATCTTATGGTGGATCTGATAAAATTTTGTCTGCCAGCAGACTTTTGGTTCGTACTGTGGAGAAGCAGAAACCAAACTCTCCCTTTCTAGGTGAACGTCCTAGCTGTTAATTCACAAGAATTAACAGGGATTTTCTTAGAGGGGAAAGGGAAACAGCAGCAGGGAATAACAGGAGAAGTCTTTGCTCCTAAAAGAGAGGAAGTAAAGAAACGGAGGAAGGAAGGGCCTGACAGGGGTGGAATTTCATAGAAAATATCTTGTAGGGGAGGAAAGATGGAATTCAGGAGCTACTGGAAAGAAGATATTGATACATGGAGGATAAATACTACTGCTGTCACAGCCTTCTGGTACTATTTAGCCAAGTGCACCTTTGCATTGGCAGTCGTCTTCCTGTGTCATCCTGCATACATTTAGCTGCTCCATAATGCAGCCCATAAGGATGTTCACACCTGTGTCATGTCACAAACATGCTCAAGAAGTGAGCTCTATGTGCTCAAGAAGCTCTATGTGCTGCTCTAGAGAAGGTTTGGGGCTTGATTCTCTTTGTGTCATATTTTCATAGAGATGATACAGATTAGAGAAGAAATCATGGAAAGATTAGAGAAGAATTAAAGAAAGTTAAAAGATTTTTTTTTTATTGTGCCCACATTCAGGAGAAGATTCTGTGAATCTGGCATATATTGTCCTGCATTAAAGCACTAGAGGGAAGCAGAAATGAGAGCAATCATGAGCTCAGTGTTTCTGGGGATTTCCTCTAAACAACTCTAAACAACAACAACATTACAGCACTTTTAGGTGCTCTCTCTGTTGAGTATTGTATTTGCTTTGAACACCATTTTGAATGATCTGTCTCTTCCCCTACATTGTCAAAAAATAGCAGGTACCTAACTCGTTATTTGGGATTCTCCTGGAGGGGCTAGGAAGTCTAAAATATTTGGTACTCATTAAGCAACGTCCATCCTGCTCACAGAAAAAAATCCCAAATTTGTGGGAAAAGCCCATGATCAAAGCTCCTCTTTTTCATACAGGCAAGACAGTCAAATTAATAAGAACAAAACAGATTTGGTTTTGCCATTTTTGTGATTTTTGTATGATCTGGACTTTACAAGATTTTTTCCCCTCTTTTTCAATTTAATTTTTAAAATATAAAAAAAATCCTCTGAACAAATGAAGAATACTCTCATCCTACAGAACTTACAGTTCTTACTGACAGACTTTGTCTGGTGGCTAATGAGTCTATTCTTTGTAACATATTTTATCTGTCTTGTAGTTTATAATTTGCTCTTTTTAATTTAACTCTGACTTAGTATCTTTAATATTCCAGTGAGAGGCATTTTGTAAAATGCTAACAGAAATCCAGATAAAATAAACCACTTCTAAAAAGCATATGTTGCCTTTGGCAGGGAGATTGAACAGGTGTTGTTAAGCTTGTTGCTAAGCCTTGAATCCTACATTTTCAGTAATTTTATGCTGCTAGTTCTGTACTGTTTGAAAATAATGTTTCTGTGTTCTCAGACTGTATTTTTGCAATTCTTATTTAGTAAGATAAATAGTCTACTGTTATTACATTTGATTGATACAATAATCTCGTTAGTTTACTTGGTCCTAAGAAACTCTTAGCATTTTCTTTTCATTGAATGGAGACAGCTAACATAGATGGAAAGTATTTTTTGAAATAAAAATAGGCCTAAATAACAGTACTTATGTAGGTGGGAAAGCCATAAAGCTATTGATTTTTGGCTACAGATGTATAATGCAGGAAAAATTGCCATTGATTGTATTTCAAATTCCATTTATACAATCTTGATTACTTTCAAGACATTGTACTAATTGATCAGAGTTTATCTAAATCAAAAATAATGTATCCAAGAATACCACATTGTCCTGCCGTTTCTATTCCAGCTGTCAACTACAATCAAAAGCTTTAGTAGTGCTTCATTTAAATCTTATGTCAGACCTAGCTCATAAGCACATTCTTGGGTGTTTTTGTGTCTTTTTACCTCTTTGTTACAAAGATTTTGACAAAAAAAAAATTCTTCCAATATAGGCAAGAATTCTCATAGAGAATTTTTTTATGCATCAAGCACAAATTACAAGGAAAAGTTCTGAACCGCTGCCTGAAATATATTACATTGAAGGCACTCTACAAATGGTATGGATTGACCGCTGCTATCCAGGATATGGAATGAATCCTGTAAGTCATCCAGACTGCCCAGATTGTTGTGGTACGTGGCAAATTTATCATACTAAGTATTTAGTATTGCTAAGATGTCTTTTGTGCCGACTGAATACTTGCGCTTCAGCCTCCTGAGAGTGTTCGGCCGCAACCGCTGGGCCACCTGGGCTCGGTTTGGCCGGGTCTGTCCAGGTAACCTGCACTTGTCACCAAGGCAGTTCCTCCTTGAGAGGATCTTTTTTAAGATTTTGTTGATTTAGAAGCCAAAACCCCATTTTCTAGGGACAGTTTCAATGAAAATCAATCAGATTAAGTTTTTTTCCTTTGAAGTGCTGTTTTTCAGGAGAGACAAACAAGGCTGAATTGTCCTTGATTTAATATTTTTAAAAGCAGGGCTACTAATGCAGTGCTTTCTTACAGACTTAACAAATTTAAATTAAATTAAAATTTCAGTCTTGAATTAAGTGACAGTCGCATATGAAATAATAACTTTGTAAAAGGAAGTTAAAATTCCTAAGTATCTGTGATCCATTTGGGATAAAATGAAAAGGGTGAAAAGGGTGGACCAAATCTGGGTACTTTTACTCACACTGGTCTGCATATTAAAACAAATAAGACCACTCTCTGTAGATACCAAGAACTGGATCATTCTTTTAAAAAATATCTGTCCAAATGGTAAGACTTTAGTCCCAAAGGAAGAACAGAGGACAGACACATATAGGATAAATCTGTAGTCAATCTTTTGATGGTGAAAGAAAGCACTAGATTACATTTCAAAGATGTCTTAGAGAATGAAAAACACACTAAAAAGAAATGTTAAGATTATACAAGGAAATAGAAAACAGTGAGACAACTGTAAAATTGCAAGACGTAGGCAATGTTTCCACGTGTGATTGTGTTTTTCCAATTATTTTTCATTACAAGAAGAAACTGACGTTTGCTGATGGATGCCTTGCAGCACAATGTAAAAAATCTTTGCAAAGGCTAAATACATGTAGAAATTGTTAGATTCATTGTAGAATATTATTGTACATTATCTCAAGGAAAGGGACACTAAAATATCTTTCAGAAAAGCTGCCTTCCTTTTGGAAGTTTCGTTATGCACAGACTAGTTCTGTCATGGGCTTTCCTCTTTTTCTTCTTCCCTTTGGCAAAGGCTCGTTCCCATTAATACAACACCCTTTAGCAATCCATATGTGCATGTTACAAGATGACTGTATTTTAATAATTTAAGAAGTGCTGTTTATGTTTTAAAATAACTTTATAGCTCACCTAGGCAGTATTTTTTAAAAACGAAAAGTTTGAGAACATGCAGTTAACATAAATAGTTACCAGTATTTGGTCTTCTTTAGCCTGATTTCCTTAATTAAGAAACCTATGCTGACCCAAACATAAACAAGATATCCAGGGGTGCATTTTCCTTCCTTTCACGCAAGGCATAGCTCTGCTCCTGACCTACACCTGAAGTCTTACTCCATTGCAAACTAATCTGTACTCCTTTTTAATATAAATACCTTAGCTCTAACAGGGGGCATTAATACTTTTTTTTCTCATCTGCCACACTCCCTGCAGCATTGGATAGAAGTTATAAATTCACACTAGTATCAACTCAAAGAGCTATTACAAATAGCATTTATTTCAGTCCATCTGGGGTTGTAACAGATCTTAGTGCTGACTTAGTGACTCACACATCTGTCTAAACAAATATTCTGGCCTTTCTGTCGATGTAGATCTTGTCCTTCCTGACAGCATCGCCCAGTTTTATATCA
>JAVCKT010047763.1:0-17062 GCA_032273925.1 Rhynchotus rufescens
CCTACAGTGGCACTGAAAGAGGCTGGAGCATGAGTGAGTGATGCTGCTGACTCTCACAATTGATCTAGGCTCTTTCAAGAACAGCTTGGTCTCCAGCAGTGCTAGGAACAAGGAAAGACCATTTGCCTGACTAATACTAGTCTCACTCCTATCACCTAGGCAGATCAAATGCTCATCTGACCAGTTTAGCCCTATGGAAATTGCTGAGTGTCTTTTGACTTCAGTGGAAAAGAATAGGTCTGTATTCAAAATACCTGATATATGGCTTCAGTCACATAGGGTGGCAATACTGCTTTCCCCAAAAGAGATAATTAACAGCTCTCTGAATTAGTCATTTAAGAGAGAAAAAAAAAATTAGCTTCCCTGCCATGGTTAAGGTTAAGAAGCACATCCATGATATATGGGTATATTTCTTAATTGAGAAAAAATAATCTCCTTTTTTGTTGACTTGATTTCCCAAGAAAGAAAAAAGGGAGCTTGCAATGAACAGGTGTTGTTTTTGTAGTAAAAAAAAAATATTCTCTTAATGATCTTATTCAAATTCAGTTTTGGCAAATTCCTTAAGACAAGGAGAAAAAGCAGCTCAGCTCACTCTTGAAGACAGATCGTCAAACGAGTTAGACTTGATAACAGAGAAAATGGATTGGTGCTCTCCATTTCAGAGCTTTATAAATTATTTGTTGTGTTTTATTTTGTTGAACTTATTTGAATTTCTCTTTGCTGCATGGCTCTGAAAAGATGGTGTCTTCAGTTTTCTCAGGTTTGTTTATTTCTGTTATTCAATGGACATACTGTGTTTATGGGGATCTGTGAAGTAGAGCTGCAAAGCTCTAAATTTGAAATATGTGCCATATGATCAGTCATTGAGATCACATGATACAGGTATTGTTCCCTGAATAACAATACCTTAGGCTACACAAAATCATCTTACAGAAAAAGAAAAAGGGATCTCTATTCTTGGGATTTTTGTAGTATATAATACTCCACTGGTAGGTTATGCAACACCTCCTAAAAAATCGCTATTAAGTTGTGAGCCCTAGGAAGTTTTGCCCTCTTCAGAGACATTTTTCTTGTGGGAAAGTGTTCACCACTTCGTCAGACAAACCTAAGGCAGAGCCTAGGTAAAGTCTATAGGTCAGAAGAAAAGATGTCAAGGCTCATGCAGCCTTTGAACTGTTGTCCAACACTGTTCATCTGTGTGGAAACCATTGATACTGTCAGAGGAGACCCAGAATGTACCAAGTTTGGCTACATGGCTCTAGAAACAAGCGGCAAGGGTGTTATGGACAAGGTTTTCTCCTCAGGACTTGGAGAGGTGACAGATCCTGAAGTAAACATCTGGTTGCACAGCTTATATTGTCAACACATTTTTAGCTTTTGGAACTAGAGGATCTTCTCTGAGTGCAGCAGACAAGTGGAGAGAGGCAGGATCCTCCCTACCACTAAAACTCTGGATAAAAGCAACTTTGCCAGTAGGCTGTCTGCCCAGGTGAGGAGAGCTTTAAAGCAAGAATGGCAAGGGAGGGAGATGATGATCCACAGATAAATGAGGAAATGGTGGACTGGACAGGGTTCTCATGGGGGTGATTGATTTTAACCTCCCTGAGTCTTTGAGTATCTGGGAACTGAAGAGAAAGATAGTGAACTGTCGCTTCCAAAATATGTTTATATTTGTTCTTGATGCCTTGAAGGAAGAGCTGGCGTCTCCTGAAACCAGCGGAATTGTGTTTGCTAGAGTGATTCCTATACAGCCCTTGGACTCCGAAGGCACAGGCTTCAGTTCTGTACAAAGAAAGCTGCAGGGACTATCTCTGCAAGTTTCTAAAAGCAAGGGCTGCTGCCTGCCCATCCCACAAGGACTGCATCCACTTCAAAAGAGAGAAGGAAGCAGAAGCCCTGTTATGCACTGCCAAGCAGACAGAAAATACCCAGGCAGCCAGGAAAGAGCTATGCTTCAAATAGGCTAGTTCAGAGGGCAGTTTGCAGCTGCGATACAGCTGATGGACTGCACTAACCATGGTGTTAAATCACTGGGTGGCTCTATATCAGTAGAACCATGCAGTAATCATTGGAGGACTGTGGTATTGTGCTGAGGAGGAAGGACAGATGTCCACACACCTTCACGCTGATACACAGAGGAAGGTCTCCCAGAGCAGGAGACAGTGTCATGCTTGCTTCTTGCTTTAGAATTCAAGAACTATAGGAAGTTACTCTCAATTTTGTCCTAGTCATACAAAGCACTTACAATATTCAATACATGGTGGAAGGAATCTTCCTGTGTTTCAGTTTGGGGAAGGTGCTCTTAAATCTCATTATTGTCAGCCCTTGCTTTGCAGAATTACTCATAACTGTATGACTGTAAGAAGAAAAATGACAAGTGTCTAGCTACAAGCCCAAATGATACCAGTTGTGATATGAACAACACAGTCTGGTTGTTCAGTGCCAGGCAAGATAACCTCTATTGTAGCCCTCTGTAGCCCTCTGTAGCTTCATTTAAAAAAAAAAAAAAAAAGAAAAAAAAGAAAAGAAAAAAGAATTTGTTACTCTTTTTATGGCCAGTATCACCAGAAATGGGAAAAGTGCTCATTCTCTTGTGTTAAAAGGCACATTTAACACACTCAAGAGGTAACTGAGCACAAATAATAGTTCAGCCAATTACCCAACAGAACTTCTGACACTATCCAGACACTTACTTGACAGTATTGATTTTTTTTTTCCCTTCATTGGACTTTTTGTGAACATGGATTAACTTTTTGGCATGTTCAGTCAAGGTAGCTGTAAGATCTCACAATGCTACATCATGTGCTACCGTCAAGTTATTGCAGCAGTGAGATGTTATTTTTAATAGAAAGAATATTTCTTGTTATAATTCATTCACATGCTCTCATTGGAGCATGCTCTACAAGAAACTAACTTTTCTGAGCAAGAGAAAAATTATCTCAGCTTAGAAGTTTTTTTCTTTCTGTGAAACTGAACTTACTTCTTTTTACTACAAAATTATTTCTTAGTACTTCTGATCTTATCTTTATTCTAAGATGGATTTGCTAAGGTGAAATTACCTGATCACATTTAACTGTAGGAGCTGAAAATTACCAACAGTTAAAACAGTATCTTCTGTAGCTATACCCAACTAATATGTTTTCTAATGATGAACAAACTAAAATGCCTAAATTAAGTAGATGTATCTATTTAGCCTTTTTTGATCTTCAGTTTGGTTCTTTTGATTTTTTTTTCAACATAGTATGTGAGTATATTAGTGGGCTCTTTCATCTGTAAGTTAAAAGCATAATGTATCAAATAACTTGAAGCTGAAGTAAACAAAATTAAAATTGGAACACAATGAACATTTTTAATAGTGAGCATAATATCTTTTGATGAGATTATCAATTATTAGCTATATAAAATCCTAAAATTATCAAGAGAAAACTATGAAATTTGTTTTTTAAAGATGGAAAATTTCCTTCAAGCCTTTCAGTTCAGAATGGACCATTTTCCTGAAAAATGTTTTAAATGTGTTAAATCAATGGTCACATATACACAATTATTATTATTATTGTGGCAGAGAGATTAGATATACACTGCATGAATAATACATTTCATCTTTTCAAAGACAGTAGATCTGTCACTGCCGGGAAGCAATGAGCTTCTTGTTGATTTACTACTCAACACATTCACAGATACGTTCCTATCCATCACTGAGTTGCCCTTAAAACAAAGCTGCCCTTGCCAGAATAGTTCATACAATCTACCCTTTTGTATCCCTCCCTTGGGAATCCCTTGGGAGTGGACAGGCAGTGGAGCCAAGTGCTGTGATGGTGTGGATGGATATCCTGGGGAGCTGGGATGAGGATCACTCTCAGGGCTTCTGGATTCTGCTAACAAGTCAGATGGGATAATATGAATAGCCAGAAGGCAGTGACAGGGCAAGAGACAATGGCCACAAACTGAAGCATAGGAAGATCCATCTGATCCATCAGAGTGACAGAGCACTGGAACAGATTGCCAAGAGAGGGTGTGGATTCTTTCTCTAAAGATATTCAAAACTCTCCTGGACACAATCCTTGTCAGTCTTCTTTAGGCGACCCTGCTTGAGTATGGGGGTTTGGACTAAAACATCTCCAGAGGTCCCTTCCAACCTCAACCATTCTGTGATTCTATGACTTAATGCAGTAGTGATGGTCACACAGGTAACAGTGGTGACAGATTCACTTACCATTGACTACTTAAACACATTCTGTGACTTTCTCAGAAGTTTTGCAAAAATGAGGAGTTACGGATAAAAAGAACTGCAAAATTCTTTTTTTAGGAAGGAAGTCTACTACCTAACAAACACATTGCCCTTGTCAAGCGAATCAGCAACAGCTTCTTATGTGCTAATTTATGCTGAGGAACTTCCACCAGTCCCGAAAGCTGCTCTCCTTTCTATCTTCTTATTTACACCCTTTTCTCAATCTCTATGAGGTATGTTGGCCACATCTGTGAAGCACAGGTTGTTTGGTTGCAAACAGAACAGTTTTCAACCCCTTCAGCAGGACCTGCTGAACGAATTTGAAAATCACATTGTAGGACTGGTGATGAAAGAATCTCCTGTTACTAGTGAAGAACATCTTCCTCACCAGCCTGATTCAATGCTACTCTTGCTCATTCTCTTAGATTGTGGGCCTTACTCCAAAGATTGGTAAACTGCAAGCAAATTGAAAAGATTTGTGTATAATGGCAGAAGGACATTGGACTAGATATTGTCTAACAATAAGAATTACCTCTGTGTAATGAATATATCTGCATAACAGCAGCAACTATGTTTACAGGTTAAGACAGAATTACACACAGGGACACACAGCTGCCCATCAGTCAGCTCTCTGTTTGACAAATGGCACTAGGCAATTGAACTCTGCAACTGAGCTGCAAACTTCAGAAGCATGGAGAAGTGTGTGCAGCTCAGGTTCAGACAGGTAATCAATAAAAGAGAGTCTTGAAAGTTTTAATTTTAGCAGGTATTCCTAAATGTCCAGCTTTTGATGTAGCAAGGAAAATTGGATGCAGCTCACACTTTGAAAGGGTATTTAATTTAAATAAGGCCTGTGCTGACTGCAAGTGGAAAGTCATTGACATTGGATACTTGCACTCATTAGAAGACACCATTTACTGCATATTTAACCTTCTTTGTCATACAAGAATGTAAAGTAGGATACAGGTCAGAGGCTATGCTGAAAGACTAAGGCATTTCTTGTCTCTCTTAATGAATATCTGTGAGAGAAGGGTAAGGGCTAATCAAAGTACAGTGGGATAACACGAATGGCAGCACAGAGCCCACTAAGATGCTGCTGACTTACCATTTTATAAAAATTATTTGTTGTTCATATTCAAAATGGCAATAAGCAGCTCTGTAGCATTGACTTAGTAAAATTCTAGATGCTTAACCAAAACACTAATGAGACAAATCAGGTCATTACTGCTATCAAGTCGACATTTATAACTTTTCCTGAACAATGCAAGTAATAATCAGAATTTGTTTATAGTTACTACCTCGTCATCAAAATCAAACTAGATTAATTGTCAAAATGCTCTCTGCCTCTCTCATATGGGTTGGAGGATGACTTTCTGCAATGTTCAAAGCCTACAGACAATAGTGATATCACAAAATAATTTAACTCATTGCACTGGCCCTATATGTCAGTGAAAATAGATTGGGAATGATCTTCGAAAGTTTCCAGATCTGTGAAAGTCTTGCAATCTTTGTTAACCAATGTTTTCAGCTAGGTTATGCAAAGATGATCAGAGTCAGAGTCCTGAGTTATGCAAAGATGATCAGCGTCAGAGTCCTGACTGCACCAAATGGTTTCTGCAACTTTTTCCCCACTCCTATCAATTTAGCTGCATCTGCTCAAAGTCAGTTTTGATATGATCCTGCTGTGTAACCTCGGATCAGACTTGTATAGGGAGTGGTAAAAAGACTCCCCTTGTAATTTGCACTGGTGAGACTCACATCGAATTTTGAGTTCAGTTCTGGGCCTCTCACTGCAAGAAAGATATGGAGGAACTGGAGCAAAGAAGAAGGGCAATGACGTCAGTGAAGAGCCTGGAGCTCAGACTCTATGAGGAGTGACTAAGAGAGCCAGGGTTATTTGGTCTGGAGAAGAGGAGGCTCAGGGGAGACATTATCACTCTCTACAACTACCTGAAAGGAGATTGCAATGAGGCAGAGGTCGATCTCTTCTCCAGAGGAACCACTGATAGAAGAGGAAATGGCCTCAAGTTCTGTCAGGGCAGGTTCAAGCTAGATATTAGGAAAAATTTCTACATGGAAATAGTAGTTGAGTATTGTAACTGGCTGCCCAGGGAAGTGGTAGAGTCATCATCCCTGGCAGTGTTCAAGAAATGTGTAGATGAGGCACTTGGGGACGTGGTTTAACAGGTATGATGTTGAAGAGTTTACAGTTGGACTCCATTACCTTAAAGGTCTTTTTCAACCATTGTGATTCTGTGACTCTAGGCCCTTAAATCTTCACCTGGTACCTGTATCAATGAGCGCGGTCCTTGTCTGAGCAGCGTAGGTATGTTTACACTCAGCTCTGTTTCTTGCTGATCCTGACCCCAGCTTGCTGACTTGACTTCTTGGCTTGACCTTGGACCTACCTCATCACTGCGGACTTGTTTGGTGATCACTGAGCTGTGTCTGACCCTGGTTACTTGCTCTGCGCAGTTTGTTTGAGTCTTGTGGGACTGTGTCCTTGTTGGTGAGGTAAGAGCTCTGCCAGCCTTGCTGTCACCCTCAGCTCCCAGCATACCTTCCTCTTCAGAGCTGTCCACTTCTGCTTCCCCTCAGGCAAGCAGGAGGTCCAGGCTATTTCAATGGCAACTCAAGATTTCTGATTCCAAATATATAAAGCATTCAGAAATTAACATTTCTATATTTTTTATTTTAAAGTTGAAGAATAAACATTATAATCCGGGGTGCTCTTTATGATGACACAGTTCAGAGAACATCTTTGACTTCCAAAATAGTCTGCTACAAAGATTTGTACTGTCCCTATTTTATCTGAGTTGTCTCCAGTATGCAGACACACATTTTTCCCATGTCTGTTCTACATACCAAAACTGCTTACGTTTTTAATCAACATTGTACAGTTGCACAAAAAACATAGTAATTTGTTTCCTAGTTATTTTACCTGTTTGCTGCACATGCAGTCCTTTTAAGCTAACACCTCCCTATTTTGAAATAAAGCGTGTTATTTGGAGATGTGCCAATGTAAGGCATATCCAAATATAACTGTCCAAATATTTCTTAAAGTGGAAGGATATCTTGGTACCGAAGACAGCTAGTATGCACATTTTTATCAGAAATATGGCAATTATGAGAAGCTTCGGCAGACAGAAATTAATCATTGAAATCCAGATGTTTAAGAGCACAATTCATCATCTGGAAGTCAAAATTATTCATCATTTTGCTTACTTTAAACCTTGCAATTTTCAATCTTAGGTATTTAAAGAGGGTTTTTGTGAATTAGAGGTGAGGCAAATGTCTACTGGTAATTTTTAGATGTGTTTAAATCATATTTTGCTAGTCTTGTAAAAAACAAGCTAATAGGCATGTTGATACTTATTGATAGTTATTGTTGATTGTTTGTGTTGATTGTTGATACTATGTTGATAGTTTTTATTAATTCTAGAAGTACGTATTAAGATACTGACTCTAAAACCACATCATTTATAGATTTTTTTTGGATCAGAGGCAGGGGAAAAAAAGCAAACATTTATGGCCAAGCATAGAATATATATCTTTATATAAAGGGCTGAAAGAAGCAGAACTACTAGTACAAAAATAATTTAGGTTGCTTTTCCAAGCAAATAATAATAATAATAAAAAAGATAAATGTGAAAACACACAAAAATCTTGTTAGATTTGATCAAAGAACTATAATAATAACAAAGAACTATAGTAACAACATCACCAGTCTGCTCACCATATATGAGCATTCCTGTTGGAGGCTCAGAGGCTCATAGGGATCTAAGGCCAACACTATTTAACATTTTAACTTATAATCCTAAAGTTGATGTCAAGTATCTTCTGGAAAAAACATGCAGGAATGGTGAAGCCTGACAAGGATGGTGAAATCACGCACAGCAATTAAAAATGAGATATGAACAACAGTGATTCAAAAAGCACTTGATTTGATGGTGCGTTCTCGATCATTTGATGTCTTTGATTAAATACTTCATTTCTCTTCAAATCAAGACTTTTTATGTCTTTTGGAGATATATGCCATAGCCAAACAAGTCACACTTTAGTACAATATTAGTTACTTGCTCAAGATGAAAATGGATAAAATTAAGGGAGACAGCTTGTGACTTGTGAGAGGTTAAATATTTTCTATGCTTTAAGTCTATTGAAAACTGTTAGAATGACTTGAAAACTGAATCTATTGCTTCCATTTTTATTTTATTTTATTTTAATTTTCCTGATGCAACAGGAGTTGCTTAAAACATCAAGGCCTTATCCTACCCCAGGTTTGTAGAGTAGTTGTCTGCTTCAGCCAGCTATTGGGTATGCACCCTATTGGGTATGAAGCAGCACCAATACGCATTTCAGACCCTCCTTTTGTTTCACGCTTTCTTGTTTCCAAAGAAAAGAGATACGTGTGTGCAGAGCAAAGGGAGACCTGGCATGATCCACAGATCCCTGCTCTACTCAGTGAGGCAACCGTTCTTTGGTGTACCATTGCTTACAGGTTAATCCACAGGAACTGGTACCACTTAAATCTTCACGCATAAATGTGCCTCATGCTTATTCCTTCACTGAATAAGCTCTTCCACTGATATTGCTAGTTTTCTTACAGTTCATCCTATCTTAAACATATATTTTTTTCTTATTCCTTATGATAATGTGTTGATAGCACAGTTCACCTACCTCAAATCTGTATACTGATGTGATGCCCTGTCAAAAGACTTTCCTTAATGAACTTGCAACACCACAAATTGTATTGCTGAATAGCAGAGATCAAAGATTCAGTGCTGAGATCACTCAATAACATTGCCTCTATGTTTGCCCTTTATTCTATAAACAAATGAAGAATGACTTTTCCTTTTAAAATATATATTTTAGCTCTTTCTCCTGCCCTCTTTTCCCTTAAACTGGGAAGTGCAGGACTATAGTAGGAATAATGCAGTTCTCAAGTATGCGAAACATGTATTTTCCACATGATTGAAAGGCAGAAAATAATTTTAAGAGTTTGAATCCTTGGAGAAATGAAGTCTCCAATTTGTATGTTCTGACTTGACTGAAGCATGAATAAATTATAGTTAAACCCTGATAATCTGCATAAACTAATGAGCAAAATTGTATTAGGAAGATGTGTTGTGTACATTGTTACATAAATTTGTAAATGCTATGCCACTGTAATCCAGATCCTTCTGCCCAAGGCTAATGACCTCTGCTCTGTAATTTTTTTATCAGTTGCTTTCCAGTTTGGAAGCACATGAGGCTCTTTCTATATTCACACCAAACTTAAATTCAGTCTCACTTTGAAAACATCACTTTACTGGCTTATCTTGCCAGTACTTCCCAGTATGGCCCATGCTGTAGAACAGGCAGTGGAGCAAAGTGTCCTGCCAGGAGGATTCCTGTTCTGGGCGATGCTGAGCAGTGTACCAGCCTCTGCATGCAGACACAGTGCTGCACGGAGGTGTCACTGGTCAGGACTGGGGCAGGGGAGGAACTGGAACACATTTTCTCATGCACTATTGGATAATCTTCATAATGGACTAGATTATCCTGAGTATGTTTGTAGATGATTATATCTTCAAACTAGGTGCATTTTCCTTGAGATTTTCGTACATCAGATACTGAAATTGCATTTTAGTTGAATGAAAGATGGTTACCTGGCAGATTCCTTTGAAAAAGCCATTCTAAATATGACTTCTTAGTGTTGTGATATTGAGGTTTTGCCTATAAAGAAAACAAATTGCTTGTCTCTATATGGGAAATTACGGTACTGAGAAAATCACTTAGTGCTCGTTTAACTCGGTCATCTGCATTGTATTATTGAAACTTTCATTTCTGCATATATTTATTGAGTAATTGTATTGCAGTGGTTCAGAGAATCTGCCCACTTATTATAAGTCGACTGCTTATTATACTATAAAGTCAGTGCTGCTAGTATTGATGCATATGGATGTTTTTCTAAAAGAAGTTTTCTGTTTCAAGCACGGGATTTTAAGTAGATAAGTAGAGAAGAAAATCTGCAGTTCTGCATGGAATAAGATCTAGGTGCCTCTGGCCTCAAGACAGAGTTGGGTGACCCATGTAATGGTGTTGGCACTGTTCTGGTGGGATCAGGGAGGTAGCTGTTGGGGGCATCGGGGACACAGGCTTAACTCCTTGCCTGAATATGTTTGCAGAGTCTCTGACTTAGCTTAGTATCAGCTTTGGCCTTAATAGAACAATTTTCCCCCTGTTTCAGAAGTCAGTTCCTCTTAACTTGCTGCTCCCACAGCCCCCTAACATATAATTGCTTTGTGTCCAAGGCTATTTTCCATGATCAACAAAATAGCAACATGTAAACACTGCTAATAAACTGAACCTTCCTCTGGAGGAAAAGCATTACCTCAGTGTTATCCCATTTTCTGTTTATTCCAAGAACAAGAATCTCAAGGTCAATCAAACCAAGGCCTCCCTTGTGGCAATGCTGATGCTGGCCCAGCATCACACACCTGATTGCCGCCTGAGAGGCTCTGCAATGTGGGCTTAGATTGCAAATATTTTACATAGTTATTTTACCTTTCAATTTACCTCTCTTCTGCATGATATCACTTATATAGCAGGCTTTTGAAAAGTCTTTTATCCTCCAATTACCTATATTTTTTAAATCATCAGCTATTTTTTTTAGGTGAGTGAGCAGGCTGATATATAAATAGGCATGTATATGCGGTATGCACAAGAAGCTGAGCTGAAAGAAATGTCTCACAGTGGTAAAGTGAAGCACTCAGAAGAGAAAGAATGGCTGCATGTTTTAAACTCCACACTCGACATCTTTATACAAAACTAAGCTGGTAAAGTGACTGAAGTTGTTTTGCTTCATGAGAATTTTAATTTATTCTCTTTTTTTCCCCCATTCTAACCTCTGGCAGAGCCACATTTCAAAAATCCTGCTCAGCCAAGGCTCCATGTTGCAGAGTCCCTTCACCAAGACAGGCTGTTATGATGCACAGTTACAGAAACAGGTATGTGAAAACAGCAGTTACTCAGAATCTGCTACAAACAGCAGCATGAATTTGAAATCCAAATTTTCCACTGAAAATGATCTTAAAATAACTCTTTCACCTGGTCTGCTATGTAATAACTCAACAAAAGATAATGAAGGTTGGCAGTTCCATTCTAAACTTCACTTTTAATTTTTTGATCTGTTGTATGCAAAAGGAGCTGTGAATACATTTATACTACCTCTACACTTAGAGATTTTAAAGCTGTCTCTTCAGTCACAGGGCAGAAGGAAGGAAATGCATTTGAATGAGTGTTCTTGAGGGAGAAAAGACAGAGCTGTGCCTAATTCCTCCAATTGTCTATTTCACTCTACAGGGGAAGAGAAATTGAACTGAAAAGTGGATTACTCTCAGCAGGATGGGAACTCACATGACCTCAAGATTGGCACCAACATCCTGCTGTAGGTGAAATAAGAAAGTACAAATTTCAGTGAGGCTCCACTAGAGGATTCTACCACCAGAAATGGATCTGAGGGTGGCTTCATCCTGTGAATTGCAAGTGTCCTCACAAGGAGCTGAGGGCTCAGACAAAACAATGGTGTGTCACCTGCCCTGCTGCGGTCCAGACCATCCTCCACGCCATTTCACAGAGGGGCTGTTGAGCTTCAGGGAAGTTGAGCTTTAGGGAAAGTCCCTTGGTAGGAAAAGGGACTGGGCAAGTACTCTGCCTTTATGAAAGAACATGGAGTACAAACTCATTGGATTTTAATGTCTAAAATGTCACAGAAGCTGGTATCTCTAGCAGCCCTTTGCTGCCAGGCTCAGACATCAATTCTGCACAATTAATTGCTATCATGTGCATCACACACACATATTCCCACTAAACTCCAGATTGTCCTAGCTTCATTTTAAAAATCTTGAAAAGGATACCTGAGACTAGTCTCAGTCTGTGGAAGGCTACTCTATGCTGAAAGGATAGCTTCCTTTCATTCCTTTCCTTCCATTGAGAAGCTATTATATGGAGGAAAAGCTTTTAAGAATATTAAAGTGCCTTCGGTCATGTCATGGAGAGGAAGCACTGCTGCCAAACTTGCAATAGTCATGCGAGGGGTATTACTTTTGAGGTTCCTGCAAACACTTTGCATGCTTTACCATGTAGTGATAATATTTTATGTTGCCCAACAGCAAGCTCCTGAGCTGAGATGCTGAGATGGCAGAGGGAGGAGCACACTGCCCTTGCGCAGGTGGGATGGAACAAAAACCAGCAGGCAATAAGAATGTTTTTGGACAAGTCTAGGTTGAGAGTTCTCTGTTCTAGGCCACCTGACAGGAACATCAGTGAATCACTTAAAATTGCAAGGCTTAGAAAAGCAATAATGGTTCTCCCTTTTCTCCTTTACTTAGTCACTGTGGACCAGAAGACTAATAGGCCCCCGGTCCTTTGGTACCAGCAGAAGATCTTTTTGTGCAAAGAAGTTGCCCAGGGACTTCCCTGAGTTGAAAGTGCTGATTGGTAGAGCATAAAGGATATAAAAATGTCCAAAAAGCAAAAATATGGAACTATATAGTAGAAAATTCCTCAGTAACCTCGTTGCTTTGAGTAAATATTCGCATTTCTTCAGAGTTCAGTTCAATTTCAACTATATTATTTATTCTCCTCCCATTCAAATAGAATGTAATCTGGTTTCAGGATCAGATCAAGTTGCAAAGCATAGTTTTTAGTCACTGCAGTTCATACAGAGAATTTCACATGCAAAGTTTGAACAGCTGATTCTGTTCCAATTCTATAAGTAAATACTGCATACTGGAAAATTCTGTTTTTTTTTTTTTCAGAGGCATTTACAGTTCTAAACATGGAGAGAATGTGCATAGGAAAGAAAGTGCCAACTGCTTTCAAGAATCAGAAAATGAGATACACAGTAAACTCTAATAATGATGTTCTGACAGTTGAAAATTAGACACTATTTATTATTAAAGAGAAATCTAATACAGACATAGAACACCAAGCATACTACATTATGATTTGCTAAAGCATATTTCTGAAATGTTTAAATTAGATTTTCTGAAGTGGATTAGTTACAATTCATGGTTTTATCTATTCTTCTAATTTTGCATGTGAATCAGCAGTTTCTGTAATCATATTGTACAGCGGCACCTTAAATATTATTTAATTAATGCTCACCACAGCCTTAAAAAGAAGCAAGAAAATGGAAGTTGTTATAAAGCCCTAGATTTGAAAACCTTTAATATATAAAGTGACTATTTACTCAGATTTTAATCTTTTAAAAGTAATATCTAACAGTATATGCTATCCAATAAAATGGCCTAAAGTGCCTGTTGTGGCATGTTGATTTGCTTGGGACTCAAGTAGTAAATTAAATGCTAAGTTTCAGAAAGGACGCATAGATGATAATGCTAGTGGAAGGTCAGAGTCATTTTTTCTAATGCTAGTGGAAGGTCAGAGTCAGAATTATTGTCATATATGTCACATATATGACCGTAGTACAAGAGGGAGCTGCTCCAAAAGACCCATAGTCCATATGCGCACAAGCAGGTTAAATCTGATCTTCAGGCTGTTGCTGGAAGGAACTGTTTCTCTGTATAAAGTTTCTAGAAGTTTTAATTATTTCTTTAACAAAATGTATTTCTTTGAATAAAAAAGTTTGGAGAAGAACTCTTAAGAGGATTTCCATACAGCTGAACCATAGGCAAATCATGGAATTCCTGCAGTAACACAAAGGATTATGGTTTGTGGCCTCCTATTATCACCAATGGATATTTATTTTGAGATATTCAATTATTTCCTCAATGCCCTTGTAGAAAAATGTTTAGATGATTTCCTAATGGTATCAGTGTCAGAAAAGATACCCTATCTAAATGTCTCTGACACAGTAGATTTGATAAACAGTTGTATTTCTCAGTAGCATATGGGGAAACAAACAAATTCTAATCTTTTTCCAAGCTTCCTCTTCTCAGTCATACTGCAGATGTCACCATTTAAAAATTACATATTCCCTGATTAAAGAGGAGAATCAAAATAAATATGATGCAGAGGTTTCTGTCTGCTTCCTCCAAGAAAAAAAACTCCAGAGTCAATGATCATTTTATTTGCCAGCTTTTGAGAAAATGTTTTCGTCTTCTCATTATGGATGTCAAGAAGGATGGTGTGAAATGGTGAAGCAAAGAAAGAGTTGAGAAACTTCATCTCTAAGGAAAAAGAAGATGAATTATCACAGTTCCGCTATACTAGTCATGGTTCCCTTGCAGTTCATGGGAGAAGTGACACTTACTAGGAGTGGTTTCAGAGAATCACAGAATCACAGAATAGTTACGGTTGGAAGGGGACTCTAGAGATCATCTAATCCAAACTTCCTGCTCAAACAAGGACACCTAAAGCATGTGGCACAGGGTGACGTCCAGGTGGATTTGAAGACCTCCAGAGAAGGAGACTTTACAACCTCCCTGGGCAGCCTGTTCCAGGACTCTGTCACCCTCACAGTCAAGAAGCTCCTCCTCCCATGGAGCTGGAACTTCCTGTGTTGCAGCTTGCACCCATTAGCCCTTGTCCTGTCACTGGCCACCAATGAGAAGAGTTTGGCGCCATCCTCCCTATATTTATGTACTTACACATGTTAATCAGATCCCCTCTCAGCCTTCTCTTCTCCAGAGAAAACAGGCCGAACTTGCTCAGTCTCTCCTCATACGAAAGATGTTCCATTCCCTTAATCATCTTAGTTGCTCTCCACTGGACCCTCTCGAGAAGCTCCACATCCCTCTTGTTTTGGGGAGCCCACAACTGCACCCAGTATTCCAGGTGTGGCCTCACCAGAGCTGAGCAGAGGGGCAGAATCACCTCCCTTGACCTGCTGGCAACATCCTCCTATGCAGGCCAGGATCCCGTTGGCCTTCTTGGCCACGAGGGCACTGCTGCCTCATGGTTAACTTGGTGTCAACCAGGACTCCCAGTTCGCTCTCCGTGGAGCTACTTTCCAACAGGTCAGCCCCTAATCTGTCCTGATGCCTGGGGTTATTCCTGCCCAAGTGCAGGACCCTGCACTTATCCTTGTTGAACCTCATGAGATTCCTCTCTGCCCAACTCACCAGCCTGTCCAGGTCCCTCTGAATGGCAGCAGTCCTCTGGAGTGTCAGCTGCTCCACCCAGCTTGGTATTACATTTCTTATTTTGCTTTTCTGATAGAAACTTGTGTAGCAGCAACTGTGTGACACATCCGTGGAGATGCATGGAGCACATGGTTCTTCATAGACCATCTGCATGTGGACATGAACTCTTCGTCCTTTAACCTCAAGGCTGGGTGCTTCAGATATGCATTGAAAAGAGGAGCTGTCTGGCTGGCATCAGGATACAGGAGAGTTGTAGAGTAGAGCTTTCAGCTAGTAGTTCCAGAGAAAACACTATGCCACCAACAGAGAAGTGGAGAGATGGAGAATAATGATGGTAAAATCCAGTTATGAGGAGCTTTCTGAAATGTGATGTGATGTTGTAAAAATGCCAGTGAATGCTCACATTTGTGACGAACCTTGGGAATATTTCTCCACTTGGTTCACATGTACATGGATTCCACTGGCTACAGCACAGGTAGTCAACTTGGAGAGGAGTGGGTTTATACATTTTTGATCAAGCTGTAGACATTAGATAGAACATATTTTGAAATAAGAAAGGAATTGTAGTTTCAGAGAGGTAAAAGTGTATCTCTTCATTGCTATGTTTTCTTTTCAACCCAAATAGCCATGGGGCCATCTGTTGGCATGGTAGATGAAATTATCACAAAAGAGCTAGATAGGAGGACTAGAAATAGGAACAGAGCAAATTTCCAACTTCCCTCCCTTATGGAGTATCTATATGAACTCTGCAGACTAAAACAGGTGACAAAATGCTGCTTTCAAGATTTCCAGATTTTTTTTCTGGAAGAAGATGTGCTTCACAGTTGAAATATCTGACATGAGGCTCCGCTCAGTGTCAGAAACTATTCTCCTCATCACCTAAACCTGGTGGGAAGAGTATTCCTCTTAGATTTGGGCTTCATCAGGGATGAAAGCAGTGCTTCTTAAAACTGTGTTGAATATCACAGAGCTAAAACTCAAACCTGTGGCTCCTTTTTTTTTTTTTTTTTCTCCTGGTCTACCACAGGCATGTCATTTAATTCTCCCATCCTGAGTACGGTAAGATCGACTCTGAACTAGATCAGCCCTAGGTACTGAGGTCAAGATTGCTAGGAATGAACTTGGTAAGTTAATAAAGCCTTGAAGGAAAAAAAGAAAGAAGAAGAAAACAGTAGGAGGTATGAACTAGGTACTCTGTTACTAAGTCTCTCCTAGTTCTAGGGAACTAAATGGATTTTCTTGGTTTTCATTACTGCAGAGACTTGAACGATTAAATTTAGAAATGCTGAAAAAATGAACAGCAGAGTACTTTCTGGTATTGCATTTCCCATAAGTAGTAATTTCTTGCAGATGCCATAGCAGGAAACTGGTAGAAATGGTATTTTTTCATGCTTAATTTTAGGTCCACATCTTTCAAAAGTAAACAGCTTGATCGAGAGTGGAGAGAGCCACACATGAGAAATTCTGTTTAATTCAAATAAAAAAGCACTTCAACTCGCCCCTTAATGCTATTTTTTCCACACTGTGTTTTTTTTTTTTTTTTTTTCCTCATGCTACTTTGGTAGAGAGTAATCTACCTAACTCAAAGTAAATGCTGGATGCGTTTCTGGTTTTGCCCATGTTGGTGATGCGTGTAGAAGAATGGAAAACATGCCACTTAAAGTTGTCCATATTCAGAATCTAAAATTAATCTTTATTTTTAAATATCTTTATCTGTATCTTTACATATGCCCAAAGGCTG
>JAVCKT010047841.1:5547-17056 GCA_032273925.1 Rhynchotus rufescens
GACCTGTAGTCAAAAAGCGAAGAGAATGGCAAGAGGATGAGGACGAAAATACTGAAACTGCCTCAGAGGGAGCTGGTGATACTGTTGATCCTAATGACCAAGAGTCTAAGGTTTCCCAAAAAACGCAATATTCTGCTGAAGACTTGGAACCAGATGCACAGGGTTTGCCATGCAAACATGCTTTTTCAATCAAGCATCTGCGTTCAAAGTGCACTTCTTCACAAAAGGAACAAGAACTTTTTAACTGCACTGCTTTAACCAATATAGATCCGCTTTAAATGATGATAAAAGCCTTTGAAAAACACCATTTCAAGTTTAAGCAAGACAATGCACTAGAAAGGAAGCACCTGAAAAGGCTCACATCTTACAAGGCCTCCCAATATGAAACTTTCAGTTTCTGCTTTAATCAGATAAAGTGAGAGAGGGATAGGAAAAAAAAATGCCCGTTCAACATTTTCTTCAGAAATCCAAACCAAGCTGAAGCAAAGCGATGCTAAGAAAGTTGAGAAATAAGGAACACTACTTTAGCGTGTTTTAAAAATGTACTACAAAGAAAGCACAAAGTGCTATACAGTCTTCTTGTAAAGGTTTCCTAAAAAGCAAAATCCAGAGAGTTAAATGAGAAATTCAGGAAAGTCCCATTTGAGGCTTCTGAAGAGAATTGAGCTTGTTGTGGCAGTGACAGGAGTGCTAGGGAATTTTTGTTATGCTCTTTTATTTGTTTTGGTAGAATCTGGATTGCTCGCTTTCTCAAAGCCTTCACACTCAAATTCTGGTATCCAATTCATCTTTGGTATTTGTCTGAAGAACAGGGAAGTTAATCACCCAATCTCTCTATATAAAATTACTCCAGACAAAGCTGTAACCAGAGCTCCCCTCCAGGCCAAAAGACAGGAACTAAACACAGTCACTATCTGAAAAAAAAAAACCTATCCCTGAGACTTGCTTATGTGAACTAGCTGTTCAAGTACAGAATTAAACAAATAGTCCCTCCCAGAAGCATTATCATTTCCAGAAGGGATTATGATTATTCAGCACTTTACAAAATGCTATGATTCTTGTTCGGATCCTACCAGTCTGGTTCTCTTGAGAAGTTATGGTGCAGTCACTGTAATTTTCATAATGCTCCTGTCCCTGTACATTTACTGCTCTGGAGGGGTTATTTTGTTAGACTCACCTGAAATTTAGCAACGGCAGCCCTAATTTTATTGCAGTTGTTTATGGTGTGTGCGGATTTCAAACATCAGAATGAAAAGTCAGGTGACCAGGTCTAGCTGTTCATAATTAGCAGTAGAGAAATTCCCCTCAGGAATGAGTCTCAGAGCAGGGATGTGAGCCCTGAGCTGGAATGAGAAAAGGACCATCAAGCACTTGCTTTGGACAAAAAGCTCCAGTTCAGCTGCACAACTGGCCAGGGTCAGTGGATTAAGTCCTCTCAGACAGCTTCCTTCTGACTTTAGTACCTGCCTCTGAGTTCTCAGCTGCCAAACCTACATCTTTCTAGTTGTTTGCAGCACCAGACTCCACTGAGTCCGTTGGTTCAGAGCCCGCTTGCCAAATGGTTGGAGAGAATGAAGGCAATGTGCTATTCTCAATACTCCCCAAACACTCAGGTATAGGGAGAAGTCCTAAATCCTACTTCTTAGCATCAAGGAGGGTTATACTGGAGTAACTTCAGTGCATATGGCGCATCTGACAAGAGAACCCAACTGGAAGGTTGCGCATGACAAACAGCAAATATATTTTATTCTTCAGTTAAGAGACTACAAATAAATGATTAGCTAACCATAGTTTCCTGCAAGACAACAAATTAACTCAGCAAAGATTTGGTCCAAACCAATCACTCAAGGACAACAAGCAAGAGAAAATGTCTAGTAGTTATGGCCAAATTTGTATAGCATCTCTACATGTATGAATTTGTACCTCCACCAGGAGCTCTATTGATTAATTTAGGAGTTATGGAATCATAGAATCATTAAGGTTGGAAGGGACCTCCAGAGATCATCCAGTCCAACTCTCCTGCACACACAGGGTCACCTAGAGCACAGGGCTGCGTCCAAGCAGGTTCTGAAGATCTCCAGAGAAGGAGACTCCACAAGCTCTCTGGGCAGTCTGTTCCAGGGCTCTGTCACCCTCACTGTGAAGAAATTTTTCCAAGCAAGTTTCCTGTGGAACTTTTCATGTTTCAGTTTGCGGCCATTTCCTACAAGCTGAGCCTTTCGGTATTTCAGTCATTTAAGACGTGTAACAATATTCTCAGGTATAAGGAGAAACAAAATTGATAGTGTTACCAAGAGACCTTCATGTTCAAGGCTGCTGGAAGTACAGCTATTTCATTACTAATGCACAGTCCCTGGAAGCGAATCAACTGTTTGGTAAGCAAAGCTATAAACAATCTTAGTTTCTAGTTTTTAAGTCTGGTTTTGATAGCTTCCTGTCTTGATAAAGAAAATAAGTATTTTGATAGCTGCAAAGTTAGATCTTTTGGATACTGATATAAAAATTTTAGGCAAAAATACTTAATTTGCAAGTATTTTAACTGATGTCATAGTGTCTTCAAAGGATTAAAGAAATGGATGATTAAGTGTATCCAATGACATGCAATCTTTCCAACTAACTGAGAAAATAATGGCAGACATGGGAACGAGTTATTGCAGCACAAACAAGTCACATAGGTTTAAGTTACTTCTTGAACTGCCCACAGGTCCATCTACCCCATAGAGACTGCTTAAACCATCTTCTCCTTTCACTGAGGGGAATTAGCTTGATTAATCCTGCACATATGGGTAATTTCTGCAGAGCAGCTCCTATGTGCTCATGTCAGACATGAGCTTATCTCGTGGAATAGTTCCAGTGTCCATATTTAGTAAAACTGAGTAAAACCTCCTCTCTAAAAAAGAAACTTGACTCTTAACTATCCCTTAAGTCCTAGCACAAAGTTAATGCAAGATGTTCTGAGAAAGAAAACAGGTCTAGCAGAGGCCACTGATACCTCAGAATGAAACCTTCTTCATGCAAGAAATTAGCAAGCATGTGCAACTTGCAGCAGTTTCATATAAAATGCAAATGAGAAGGCACAGTTATCACAATGTACTATCTTGATAGGCATAAGTTCAGTATTCAACCACATAGCAAGTTTTGAGAACTGAAGCAACAATCCTCGGGCTAGAGTTGCGGCTGTCAGAATTATGCAGCACTGCTGTAAATTCAGTGCTGCATAATTGTTGCTGTATTGTTGCTGAAAAGGGTCAATGTTTAACTCTAAAATTCATCTCAATGTTTAACTCTAAAATTCATCTCAATTAACTAAAACGTGGGTTTCCTCCTGAAAGCATGTCAAGCCTTGCTTTACCTGAAATACCTCTGAAGGTGTCCTTCTGATTACAAGCAGATAAAAACATTTCTTTTTCCTGAAAATGGTTATATTATGGATATATTATGGTTATATTATGGATATATTCATCATGTTACAGAAGCTGTACAGCATAATAGGACTCCAACTAAGGCATGTAGATTTCCAAAGTCAACATACTTCCCCTGTAAAAATGCATTCATAGGCAAAGAAAGTTAGTTCAAAAATAAGCTTGTCAGTTGACTTCAGATACTCCCCTCTGGCAAAGGGCAACTAATTTTTTTTGCTGCAGAAAGACCTATCCTCAGAACTCCACATAGCTTAAGTTTAGTACATGCCAATTCCAGGTCTACCTCAACAGTGACACTGGCTGCTGACCCATGAGGCCTTACATCAGGTTTTCTTCTTTTGACATAAGGCAACATTAAGTCCAAACGCAATTCCAATCCTACCTGAATCTTGGTTCTTTTACTCTTTATAATCAAAACATTGCAAATACTTTCACCAACTGTCAGAACTTACATTTTTGCATACTGAGGTATCACTGTTTGCCTGTCCTTAACATTAAAAAGTTTTTTTTTGTTTTTTGTTTTTAAATATACCTAGCACATCATCAATACACAAATACATGGCTTCTCTTGATCATTTTACAAGCTTTTCTTAGCGGCCTTTTAGGACTGTCTGGTATAGGTTCCACGCATACAGCTGTTCAACCATCACTTGAAAATTCTGTGCATGACTCCATAAGCAGATCCTTGGACAAAACTGGAGAGTCTTGTCATGAGATTAAGCAGTAAATAGCCACACACCAAAATCCAGCTGTAACGACATCTTCTGCCATATAGTCTGGCTTTCTGCACGATAACATCTTCATCTGAATGAAGGTGAAGATATATGTGTAAGATATGAGACACTTACAGGAAGTAGCTGAAAGTTGGACAGAGCATCCTGTTCTGTTTCTGGGAGCCTCCAGCAACAAGGCAGTAACATCTTGGATCTAGGGATGAGGTTCTTCAGCGATGTCTGACTCATGAACATAGCTGGCTTAGAACACAACTGTAGGGGTTAAACCCCACAGCCCATGTACAGACGCACAAAAAAACAGTTTTTTTTTAGGCAACTGTTGTTACAAGCTTCAAAGAAGACTATTTTTTTACAAAATACTGAACTTAGCTTAATATGCCAAGTTCTAAACTCCACTAGTTCTGTATCTACTTTATGAGCAGCTGATGCATTGCAGAAAGCCCCTCAAAATTTCTTTTAATGGATTAGGAATCCTCAAGGGAGGGAAAAAAAAATCTGAGAGTTATGAGCAGGTACCCGAGAGGTAAGCCAGCCATGCTTGCAAGTTTGAGCTCACACACACAAAAGCATCTACATAAAAAGCTGAGTAATTTTAACCAAAAGAAGCTGAATCTCACTCATCCACTCTAACTGTTCCAACAAAGTTTAAGTTTATGCCTCATGAATGCACACTGCTTTATTTCCACATTGCTCAGGGGTCTCCCAGTATATCCTATATCTCTTCCTTTCAGGTTCCAGAGATGCACAACTTTCATTTTCCATAAGTAATGCTGAGAACTTTTTTTTTTTTTTTTTAATTTCTATTATCACAGAAGATTTGGCTTTCAACTTAGGAAATGAGCTTCAACTTTCCTATTTAAAACTTACAGCAATTAATTTAAAGAAAAAGGGTACTCTCCAATAAAATACTAATACAAGGATTAATCCCCTGAAATTGCAAGTATTTTCAAAATGACATATTTGGTTTTGAAAAAAAAAAATCTGCAAACTGTGTCTTAAGCTGTTGCCTCTGACTAGAGGCAGAATGTATTTCCAGTTAGTGATATTCCACTTTCATCAAAGTATTCGTTACTATAGTCAAGTAAATTCAAAATAATGTGCACTTTTTGTTGTGTCTTCATTAGTTCCCTGGCTAGGCAGGGCTCATTTCTAGCGGAAAGGGAAGAGGTAGAATCATGACCTCTTTGTGCATGAAGAACAAAACTGTAGCAAGTGCTTGATCTTTTCCTTCAAGGCTTCATTTTTTTTTCCCCTCACTCCAATTTGTACCCACATTCAGAGGGCATTTTCCTTCAGAAATTATTTTTAGGAATCTGACAACACGAAGATCAAAAGAAGGCAATACAAACACACATAGTGGCCTAAAGCACTTAGCTCTAAAAGCTTGCTTTCAGCTATTCAGTTTTTGCAGAACTTCAGCTATCACATTGAAAATTTCTATGCAAGATCTCTGTTGAACCTCAATTTAGCTTAGGGCATTTTCTCAAACAAAAGTTTTAGGGAGATCATAAAAGGAAAGAGCATCATGGGCGGGAAGGAGCAATGGACTAGCTCAAATATAAAGAAAGGTGAATAGGTAACAGTAAACTGGAAGAACAATGAGCAGATATAAGCATCACTCAGAAATGCCCTTTTCTTTCCTGTATTTAGGTTTAAAGAGCAAGTAGAAAACTGACACCAAATTAACAGCATTTCAAGACCAAGGACACAGCTAAAAAAAAGTATAAATGCATATCTTTATGACAGGATCACAATTTTTCCTTTACTGACCTCCAAACTTACTCTATGTCTAAGACGACCTACACAAAGCAAAAGAGCAGCTCTTCCTCACTGCAGAAATCAAAAAGATTTATGAGGAAAAACTGAATCTCCAGGATGATGGTTAGCTACTCTCAGCTGCTCCAGTGCTGTTCTTTGACACCACAAGGCTACCATACATAGTCTCGCTCTTATGTTCCACCAAGTGCTCACGTGACAGTTTGGCAGCAATTTCTAGAAGCAGGGCATATTTGCAAACCGTTCAAGTCAGCAGAAGTTGGGTTTTGAGCATAGCACTTCACAGCACACTAAGAACACAAGCTCAAGGTATCTCAAGGAATGTACTTGCACTCAGTGAATACTGCTAATATTAAACCCTCTTAGACATTCACCTACAGGCAGGTATAATGTGTACAAGAACTGTGAAGGACAATTCACATTGAGGAAAAATCTCTCATTTCTAGTGCTGCTCATTATGAGATCCATAAAAATACACAGCATTTTTCATATACTTATTCACACTTCTTCCATGTGCTTTACTACTTATATAAATAGGTAGTAAATAACAGTCTAAGCCCTGAATCAGAATAAAAGCATCATACTTTCAGAATACCTACTCACCATCAGTTCTACGTGCTAAGCAAGTCAGGATATAGACAAAGAATATAACCTAACTACACTCCAGAAACATATACTCCAGAAACATAAGAATAAAAACTTTGCAAGTAGTAGTAATTTATACATTTTTTCGACCTTAAAAAGATCCTTTCTATAATCATGAGATGTCAGTCTTTCTTTTATGCACTACTGCATCTAAAACCATCAAGTTTTCAAATGCTATTTTGTAAGTAGCTTCATGATGAAGGATCAGAGCGGGGCTACTGCCCACATCTTAAAACACAACTACTCCACCCTTACCCGGTTAGTGTTAAACAAGAGGTTCTCGCTGGGTATTTTTCGTCTCTGGGCTGCCCTCACACGTAACTAACCACATAAGCCGACCACTCAGGGAAACACAGCTTAGTCTCAACTGCGTCACCTTATAAACAAATTCACTGTGTTGTAGAGAACAAGACTTTTAAATACCTTCAGCTGAACGGATTGCTTCCATTCCAAATTTCAGTTTACCTTTCTCTTCATTTAGAAGAAAAAAAGAAAGAAAATGCAATGTTTTGCAACTTTCTACTAGTCTATCAACGAATTACTTTTTGGAGAAGCATCAGACCAGATCTTACAGAAGTCTCATTAGCTGCGAGCAAGGACTGTAAGATTGCACAACATCATCATCATCATTGTCCCAGGTTCTGAGGCAGCCCAAGTGCTGTTCTCCACACTAACAGCATCTTGAATAAGAAGAGTTTGATTAGCCACTAAATCCATGTGCTCCGAGTGTTGAAGTACACAGTGTCCGGCACCACAACGTTCAGGTGCCACTTCCATCTCCTGTCTCTCCTCTCTCAAACTCCACACAGGCATCTGACAGGTTACGTGTAGCTTGTCTTTAAGATAAACGTGAGGTATCTTTTTTAGTTCTTCCTGATACACAAATAAAGCTTTCAAGAAATTTGCTGCAGACTTTAAAAATCAAGGCATAACTGGTTAGGCTGCAAAAACTGGGACTACCAGTGAATACTAAGACATCAAAAGCCAATATAACTAATACATAGCAATGGAAAGAAATAGTTCCAGGGAATATCTAAATTAGAAAGTTATTTTAGATTAAATGAGGGGAGCAGCCAACATATTATTTGGAAAAAACTCTGACCAACTCATCTCACAAAGGTACTAAAGGAAATTGTTGTTAAACTATATCTTTTCCTTTCATCCAAATTACCTACTGAAATTAAGACTCAGTAAAAACTGTTACCACTAAAATAGACATTAATATTCTCCTCAGAATTCTGCAGAAATCTGAAATAGCACATTCACTTCAAAGTTTCCATGAAAAAAGGCAATAATTATAATTACAGATATTTTCTTTATGGCCTATGTTCAGTTCTGAAGATAAACTGTTCTACTTCAGTTCTCCTTCAATACTGTCCATAAATTCAAAGATGCAGAAAGTTTCTCTTCTATACGATCAGAGTTATATTCCAAATTATTCCATTAATTAATAACATTGCCATACATAGCATTTTTGCAGAACGCCTGGTCAAATAATTAAGATTTAGATCACTTTCTTCTGCTATAACACCTGCAGGAATGGTATGAAGTGATCTAAGTAACTCGGAATTCCCAGAGGAGAATCTCAGACTTGGAAGAAACCTGAGCTGCTGTTCCTGTGCCACAGGATGCAACCACTAGCCCATTAGAAGGGCTAGGCTGTCCTGCTTGGTCTGGCACCATGGTCTGGCCTTTCTCCCTCAGCCAAGAATGAGACAGTCCCGGGTACTGTAATTGGCAGTCTCTTTTCTTAGTCGCAGAGCAGGGACTTCAAATAACACAAGCTCCTTAGATTAATAACTAGAAAGCTGAAGAGAACAATGTACAAAATGTTGCTGAATGTTTCTTCCTTCTTTCGAGTTCAACTTAAGAAGTTCCTTTAATTTTGCTACATACGGTTCTGGAGGGCCTCATAGCAACTTTCGTTCTAGCACTCTAATAATAAAGATTACTCTAAAAGCACCATTCTTGAGAAAAGAGCACCCTGAATAACTGGATCAAAATCGCTGTATCCTTCCAAAGTTACTTAAGAGGTTGATTTCCAGTGTAGTGCTAATCGCCTTCCTCTTTTTCCTTGTAGTAAACAGAAAAAATAGGACACGTGTTAGCAGTTCACAACAGTGTGCATGCACAGGCATTCACAGCTAAAAAAAACCATTTTCACTTCCAGGTGTCAAACATTATTTAGGTACTCTATAGCACTCTTCAGCAGAGAGCTTCAAGCTAGGACCTGCTCTCGCTTTACAACGTGGCCTCATTCAACATCTTCATGAAGAAACAATTTGCAGCCACTAGACAAGGTCTGGCTTTCTCCAACTAGTGCTTGCATACTACCATCACAGCTTCATCAGAACATCGTTTTTACTATACCTATCCCAGCCAGCCTTCCCACATTTGACAAGCCCTAAGGAAAAAGAGACAGATTCGATGCTTTAGGCAATATGCTAAAGCTCTACAGCGGTCAACTGCTGAATGGCTTTGAAAATACATTCAGCTCAGATATGAATCTCCTATTAATGGCATTCAGAGAGCAATACACCCCCCTCTTTTCCCCACTTTATTTAAGAATAAAAACAGACCATCTCAGCCATGTCTGAGCAGGAAAATAAGTTTGCCTTCAAATAAGAAGGTGCGGATACTTTAGATATTACCTCAGTCTCTCAGAATGAGGAGGGTGTCTAAAATATCCCTTTCTCTGACCTAGATGCAACAGCACAGAGCAGATGCCTGCCCCAACTCAGCAGGGATTCAACACTGTAATATTACACAGTGAACTTCAATCTGCTTTTGTATGTGTTCCGAGGCAAAGGAGAGGCACTGCTTGCAACCACAGGCTAAATATAAATTTGGGTGGCACAGGGTATATTTAGTGATCTGTTTACCGAGAGACTAATTTTCATTAAAAAGTCACAACAACTTAAGTGAAATTGCCGTGCTTACCTTGAAGCATTATGGAGCATTCTCAAAAGTTAGGCAGCTGAAACACATCTAACCATTACTGGCCACTCCGTGAAGGACACACCTACTCTATGATGATACCCAAGAGTAACAGAATGCCCGCTTCCATTTCTAAGATTCTTACCTTAAAGATCACCTTCCCTGCACCTAACACAGAGGAGCAGGCAGGGCTCTGGGATCACCGCACTGGCATGACAGCAGTCAGCACCACTACGCTCAAGTACTTCTGTGTTGCTCGCACTTCTCACATTCCACATAGGTGGACAACTGTGTATTTCAGTTCCCAGTCCTGCTTACTAACTGTTAGATCACAAGCTAAATAGATTTCAGCACACTTCCTTCCTGAGGCACAGAGTATTTTTTCCCTCCTTTTGTAGGCTCTCACCTAGATTTGCATCTGTTTGCTCCTGTTCTAGAAAGGCTCTCAATTAAGACGACAGCCAGTTTCACTCTGTAAAACTGGCACGAAGAAAATCGTTATGGTTCACTTCAGGTTTCTTTTTGATGAAATGTCCTACAGCAGAGTTTCAGAATAATATAGATACTATAATTTTAATTCCACTTGGAAAAATTATTTGGTACATATACAGAACGTGCACAGAGCAACAGAAATGAGACCCTCAGTTACTGCCTTTTTCAGATACAAATTTTGGTTTTATGCTTGTAGTGCTAGAGCTCCGTTTTGTAGCTTGTTCCACCTTGCCTCCAGGCAGATAGGTGCTCTAACTATGATCAGCTTTGCTGCAAAAAGATACGTGACAGTCACGCTATACGGAGCGACTCAAAACTCAATTCTTTAACTGCAGATAATCACAAAGCCCTGCGCTACACATACAAGCCAAACCTGAAGTAGCTCATACCAGTACACCTGAAAATATGCAGGTAGTGAGGAATAAAATACTGCATGCAATTAGTTAGAAGTTTATTTGCAAAGCCTTTGATGTATTAAAAAAAAAAAAAAAAAAGCTACCCTTTGCTGTTCACTCAGCTCATTTTTAGCTAGAATGAAATCTACCAGGTAGACTTTGTCAGACATCAGAGTAAAAGACATAATGAACAAAGAAAAAGAAAACACCTGACTGTACTAAAAGTTTTTTCAAAGGCTTGTGATTTTGAGAGGGGCAAGCAACCCAAAAGCTAATTTATTTTTAAAGTTTTCTGTACAGAAAAAAAAGTCTATTTCCAAAGTGAAACAGAGTCACCTTTGGAATGATTAATTTATAAGACAATGTGATTGCTTCTTTGCAGTTTTAATTATAATTTATAAGGAGGGGAGTACTTGATGTCTTCTCTTTTACAAGAGTAATTTCAAGGTATATTTTACTATGATGAACACTGAAGTCTTTCTCATACACCACACAGGTATTTTATATTGAGATGAGATGTAGCTGTTTCATGCTGGAAATAACAGGGACGGTAAGTGAAATGTTTGAATGCAAGAACACACAAGTTTGACCTTTCTAATCCTCAAGCATCTCTGAGATACTGCCGAGCACTCTGTCTTGGAGCGATGCTACCTCACCAGGCTACCCCACAGCAGCCCAGAAAAGGACTGCTTTTCCTGCACAGCGCACTGCACCCCTTTCTGATGGAAATGAGAGTAAGGGCATAATTTTAGCAGGAGCCTCTCGACTTCTTATGCTCTCCTTGCAACCCAAGGCTACAGCTAGATACTCAACCCCCTCTTTTATTCCTCCCCAAACTTTGCTGGGCAGCTGCGGAAACACCCTGAGGAGGAGGAGGAGGAGGGCGCGAGGCGGCTGGGGTGACAGCGAGGGGGCTGCTGCAGGAAGTGTCAGCCAGGCCCTTCCATTTGCTCTGCACCAGAGTTGGGACGAACATAACTGTCCCTTCCGGCCTCCGCGCCTATTAATCCCTGTCAGCCCACTTCCTTTTTCTTTTTTTTTTCCCTCTCCTTTTTTTTTTTTTTTTTTTTTGTTAATTTTATTTTATTTTTTTACCCCCCCACCCCCC
>JAVCKT010047910.1:0-17048 GCA_032273925.1 Rhynchotus rufescens
GCACGAGGGAGCTCCCACAGGCCGGCGCCGCAGCGGCTCTGCCCGCCGCGCTCCCGACATCCCAGGGAGGTCCCTGCCGAGCGAGGAGCGCGCGAGCCACACGCAGCGGCAGACGTGGTGCTGCCGCCGGCCATCACCAGCCCTGCGGCATTAGCAAAGCCGCTCTCGCGCGGGCAACGGCACCGACACGGTCTGGAGTCGTTTACCAATCACTCAATAACCTACTCGTATCAACAGCATTGATTAATATTTTTTTCCCCACAAAAGTTGAAAATGGGCCAGACCACAAACCATTAATATAGCAGCTTTCCTTAGTATTTGCATTTTCTTCTGAAATAAATTATGTGACATAACTAGCCATTGCTGAGCTACAGCATTCATCATTCTGACAGATAAGAGTGCTGTTTAGATCAGCAACATTCTCCATTCTGGTAGTTTATATGAAAAAGAAAATTGAAACTAAAACATTTTTCCAAGCCATTTGCTGTGAACAATGTTGGCACTTCTGAGCTGAAAGTGCTGAAGTGCTGATGCACTTTAATAGATGGTAATTTCCCCAAAGAACTGGGCAAACCAGGGGAGAAGGAAATAAATAATAAAAACAATTAGGCTCAAGCCTGGCCCACCATAAGCTCTTCCAGGAGTGGGTGGGTGATGGAGAGCTGCTATAAAAGAGCAGCTTCTCCCTGTTGTTAGAACATGTCCCAGCCTCACACTACGCCAGCACCTAAGGGTGGTTCACACGGTGCCTCCAGTTCCAGAAGCCCAACCCTCAGTGCAGACCTAGTCATGGGCACACCTTTGGCCAAGGGTGCTCACAGCCCTAGCGTCCACTGGCAACTCCATATCCAAGGCAGCAACACCAAAGGGTAGACGAGCCCAGAAAACTTCCCCAACAAACTTTCCATACCTGTGATTTCCCAAATTTATATGCTGTCTGGCTGCTCCAACACTAAATGGAAATGCTAGGGTAAATCTTCAAGTTACAAGCATTTCCTTCGGGGACAACACCAACATCCAATAGCCCATTAAAATCCTAATAATTAAGAGTAGATCAATCTTATAACCAAAGATGCTGCTAAAAATGGTCACTCGTGTGACTTGACCTCTCAGAACCTGAATGGCTTCAGATGGAAGAGACTTAAAATTTTCATTTCAACTTGTTTTTTGTAAACAAGTTTTTAAGACAAATATTAATAGCACGCTAATGGGGGCAATTGCTCTAATGAAAGTAACAGCTGGTACCAGCAGCTGAGTATCCTCTTCGCTTCTTTGCTTTTTTATGTGAGGTGGCCCTGAGCAGCTGTAATCACTGTCTTGCACTTGCCCTTTCCGAGGATTTTCGGCAAGTCTGTGTTTGTGGTAAAAATAGAGATTGCTATTGTCAACACGCAGCCTCAAAAGATAACACAAAGCCCTAAGAAGCAGGTAACATGTTCAAAGTAAACCTGCTGTGATCCTGTCCGTGAGGTTTTATATGTTTTTGCCACCAAAAATCTTTCACTCATACAGCAACAAGCAGCATGGTTAACATGAGTCATGCACTTTCTTCTTCTTCTTCCTCCGAATCCATTGGACTTAGGATCTCCTACTGTAGAATTATAAGACACAATTCTGCACACTTGGAAATACTTCTGAACAAAAAGCACATCTGGGCTCCAGCAATTGCGACTTTCCTGCTCCATCCCTGAGCAGGTCCTCGAGACTAGATGAAACAAACATAGCACAGACACTAAAGAAGGCTAGAAAAGAAATAATAAAATTGCTCTGGCCCATCTTCAATCAGGTTAAAGCCAGAATTTTAATTAGGAGTGAATTAGGCACCTGCTCTGTGCAATCATTGGAATGATGGGTTTTTAGTCAAAGCCGTAGGACGATGCCAACCTCCCACGGGCAGTTCAGCTCAGGGCATTACCTCCAAATTCCCAACGGCTGCCAAATTTGGTATTCACACTTTCTGTTTTAAGCTTGGAATTCAAGCCCATTCAACTGCTTCACTGCATTGATGTGCCTTTCATGCTGCCACGGCTGGATTGCAGGGAGCCCGAAGCACTCGCAGGCTTCAGTAACCGAGTGCAGAAACTGCAATGAACACAGAAATCAAACGAAACATAGCGAGCACTGAAACTCCTGGCATTCGCTTCCCATGGTGCAAAAACTTAAAAAGACACAACGACAGTGTCCACCAGCTGTTCACCTACCAAATAGTCATGGATGGTATTTATTGAATCAGGGAATTCTTTCCTGCCCTAGCCAAGATTAGACATTTCTGATGCCCCTTTTGCCCAAGCGTCAGGCTCTTAATCAATCAATCAAAATACTAGAAGTACTTAGTCTCTCCTTGAAGAGATACATGTTCTGAAATTACCTTGAATTACCTTTCTCAGAATAAAACACTTCCAGAATTCATCCAGTTCAATACTAGAGTCCACATCTATTATCACACTTGGACTTTGCATCTTTGAAACTCGACTCAAAGTTGACTCTCATTGCCCCACCTTCTAAGCCAACAGCTCTGGCCCCCCTGTGCTGTTGTTCAAGGGGACTATTTCAGTCAACACAACCACTAAGAAATAGAATGATGGGTTTTTTTAAACCCCCTCTCTATGAAATTGCTTAGGGTGAGAACGAAATAGAAAACAAGATTTACGTTTACATTTCATGCACATTTAGCTTGTTATTAGGCAACAATCAACTTCAAAAGTAGGAAAAAGAAACTATAAGGTAGAGAGTAAAGAGAATATACCAAGAGAGTTGGTGAAAGAAAATGAATTTTCCAGGATATAACAGAAGACAAAATACAATGTTTTCCAGGCTGAAATATGGCAGTAGGTTCTTCACTATTCTGACACTGTTGGAATGCAAATTTCAAAGTACAAGGGCTCAGAGAGACAAAACAAAGACATGTAACATCCATCATGGTTTGCACAAAAACAACGGGGCAGCTTAAACGCAATCTGTCAGCTTAACAGCAAAACTGCTCAGGATGCAGCTGTCAGCAACTTTGGCAAATGAGAAGCCCTGAAGAAGCACTGCTGGCAGCTGTGCTACAAGGACACCAAAATAAGAAAATCGTGTGGTCCCAAGGGCAAGTGTTGCAGGTCCAGGTGAGTCGGACCATTTCAGGGCACACGGCTTTGAACCTCGCAGCTGTAAAGGACACAGGCAACGTGGCTTCACACGCCCATCTGTGGCAAACATGATCTCAGAGAAAAAGCATTCTCAGATGACTCAAGGGCCACTGCATCATTTTTGGACACGTTGGTCTGGTCCATTTAATTCCAAACAAAACCTCTCAATGAAAAGCAAAGCATAAGTTGTAATTTTACTTAGATGAGTGCCAGGTTGATAGGGATACAGCCCTCAATGTTGGTTAAATGTAATCATTGCTATATTAAAAGTCTGGGTTTATGTCTCTAATGAGACATAAGGTGACATCTGATAAGGAGACACCTGATAAGGAGATAAAGGTATGTTCTTATCAGATGCAAAATTACCCTCTGGCAATTTGGTAACATTACCCCATTACAGAATTGTGGTAAAGGTGTAAAATGACAGGAGACGTTCTGATTTTACAGAATCTTACTTACCTTACAAAGGTCTCACATTTTTTAGAACAAAGAACATAAATCATAGAAGGCTTAAGGTTGAAGGGACATCAGAGGTCATCTAGTCCAACCCCCTGCACACGCAGGGTCACCTAGAGCACGTGGCACAGGGCTGCATCCAAGCGGGTTGTAAAGATCTCCAAAGAAGGAAGCTACACAACCTCTCTGGGCAGCCTGTTCCAGGGCTCTTGTCACAGCACACTGACTTACGACAGATTTAAAAATGCACTTACTGAAAATTAACATATGCTTCAGGATATTTCTACATGTGCCTTTGCTATACTAAAAAAGAAACATCCATAATACAATATACACATCGCAGGCAGCTGCCTCACTGCACTGCGACAGGGTTCTGCTGCTTGCCCAATGCTGCCCAAGGCAGGCTCGCAGCCCGGCTATCGTGTCATCCTTTTTTGCTTCCATTTGTGTTACCTGCACATTACCTGCACAACAGAGACGTTACGGACTGGTGGCAAATGCACCGGACCATGAATCAGGACACCTGGATGCTTCCCTCGGCTCAGACCCTGGCTGACACTGTGACCTTGAATGAGTTTTCCATCCTTATTTGGCCTGCTCCGTTCATTCAGGACAGGGTTAGCCTATACCTCTACTAATGCACTTCTCGCTCTTTACGTAACACAGCCTTTATGTAACACAGTAAAATAACCTGTAAATATGCAAGAGGAGCAATGCCACCTGACTCTCAGACAGCAAGGAGAGCCCTTACAAGCTGGAGAGAGACAATCTGTTCCTCTCCTGTTATCTGCTGCTGCTGTTTGTGGACTCGAGAGCCCTGGTGACGCTCTGCCTTGCATCCATAGCTAAGAAAGCTAATCACTCCACTAGCTACGTTCCGGCCAAAGGGCGGCCGTATCATTTCAGGACAGAGTGGCAGAGGAGTTTGGGGGTGAGGATGTGCCCTGAAGGAGCGTTGCAAATCCACACGAGTTCCTCCTTGTTCAGGGCCTTCCCTAGTGCTGAAGGGCTAGCAGTGCTTTCAGACCAGTGTGGGGGCATGACACAACCTTCCACAGGCCAGAGAGGAAAGGTTCACCATATGTAACAACACAACGAAGATGCACAAAGCCCAGCTTTCATATCCTTAGCAGAATTTCTTATTTTTTAATAGTTTCATGTCCCAGTCTGGAGAGGCACTAACAAAAGGCAGCCAACACTGCCCATTTACTTGCATCCTGCTCGCTCGCATTCTGTTCCAAAGCTCATTCCTGCCCTGATTGATATTAGTGCTACTGAAAGTCTCTGCTAGATCTCAAGGGATTGCCTGTGGCTTAATTTCTAAGGCATACTTTTTTTTTAAATCGTGAGATTTATTACATTTGAGTCCTTAAGCCAAGGAAATGAATGCATTAAATGCATTTTTTTTTTCAAAGCAATTACTTTGATCAAGAATACATCATTGCAAAAAATCTATTACAGAGAGAATAGCAAGTAAGATAATACATTCCTTTTTCATAAACACACCCACAGACCACACTGGTGGGACTGAATTTTTATTGTTCCTAAAGATGAAAAAGAAAAACCAAAAGGGTAAAGGTAACAGTTCTCTCACATACCTATCACAGACAGAAAGGCTTGCTGCACTGCAATCCCTGTATAGCGCTCACTCTCTTTCATAGAAGATGGTTAGATCAATAAGATAGGATAGATCTTCCTTTTGATCAGTTCATTACCTCAAATGTTACCTTTCCACCTCTGCAGCTTTCTGTAATGCATGTCTTGTCACTTTGAAAGATGCTGTCCAGGAAAAACAAAAACCCCAACCAACCCTTCCCTCCTGCAAAAACACCCATCCACTTACCCAGGATAAAAACCACGGCTGTTTGGGGGTTTGATGTAAAAATACTGCTGTGTTGTACATAAAATCTAGACTTAGTTTTCAGTGCTTCTTAGAGGCTTTCTTTTTTTGTTTTAAACATCACTGTCAAACAAATCCCTCAGAGAACCTTTCTGACCTTTCATTGCTCTTTAAAATACTCTGTTTTCCCTTGCACAGCCAATTTTTCCATTTCTTTCAATGAGCTCTCATATAATTTGTCCATTTCTGCAGGAATGAAAAAAGGCACAAACTAAGACTACGAAATGCTGTTATTTAAAATAAAAAAAGCATGCATCTTTTATAAAAATCAAAGTCTAAACTGACTCTGTAATTAATAGAGGAAAACTCTGAGCGTAGATGTCAAACAGCATGGTTTCATCATCTGTCTATTCAGTCAATAGAAAAGTTGCTTCAACTTGCAAGGCAAAAGCCTAGCTCCTTAATATCACAATCAGTGCTTTTAGATACTTTTAGCTTGTTTTAGACTCCAGCTAAATAGTAGCCTGAGGGTTTGCTTGTTTGCTCTCGGCCTCTACTGTGAAAACTCTCTTCATTTTTCCTACACATTTTCACAGAGAACCATCTTATTTTTGTGTTCAATATTTATCGAGTTTTATATCATTTAAAAAGTAACTGTTTAAGTGCTGGGGGCAATCCTGAGCTACCCAATTACACTCCCTTAGATTTGACAACAACCTAGTACTTGCGGGCTGACCACCCTATGACTATGATCACACCCTATGACCCTATAACAAGCAGTTCTTTTCTGCACTCCACAACATGGATTAAATTTGACTGAAAATCATCTCAGTAACTAATAGTAGCCTAAAAAAACATTCAGTCAGCCTGCAGAAGCTGGAGAGGAGAAAAACAGCCCATGAGCTGGAGCTCAAATGTCAGGGAGCACCAGCGCATTCAGGCCGCACTGGAGGCTTGTGCCAACCAGCACGGAACGGCACAGGAGTCCGGAGAGGGCTCGTTTGGAAATGAGAACATAACCCAAATTCTGCCCTGTTATACAAGAACATGTCTCACTAGGAAGCCTATGGAAATCAATAAACCTTAGCTAGATCTACACACAGATAACAAGGGTTAAAATTTGGCCTCCCATAGCACATGTTCTCAGTAACAACAAGGATAATACTGGATCCAGTATCTGACTTACTAAAGATTAGCAATGCCAAGTGGGTTGTTTTGGTACTTAGGGATTTTATAACCAGGGAAGAGAGTTGAATAAATGGCTTTCAAATGGCTCAGCACCCTAGCGCTTCCCAGTGGTAGAAAGCTGCTGAAAATATGGAATCCAAATACTGAAACAAAATGCAGCTTTTCTGGCATGTTGCGATAATGCCTGTAATGCATGCATTAACATAAGATTTTTGAATTACATTCACATTTTTAAATCGGCTATTGCAAAAATACTAGTGGACAGTACAACATTACTGTAAGACTTGGGGGTGATTTTTAACATCAGTAGATTTTAACTAAGAAATAAAATCTGCACAGAATATGGCTTTAATTTAAGAGACACAGATTTTCTGACATGCATTCTGTGGTCAAAATCCAACTGCGTTTTCCTGAATGTCATTGGTTTAATTGTGCTGCAGTGACTTAATATTTACGCATTTAACTGCCGTGGCATTTTAAAAGGTTCCTGTGAATGGCAAACTGACAAGTGCTTGCATATCACTCTTAGTAAAACTGCTTCATATTGTTCTGCTGACTGTAACAACTATAATTACTCTTTTATTCAAAACGCTCAACATTTTCAAGAAATAATACGAAATCTTCACTTAGCATTTTAATGAGCCTGCTTTTCACTGAAGAGCATATCCTAAGTAGTCGAGCACGTAAATGAACAGTATGCAAAGAGCTGCCCTAAATAAATATCATCCAATCATCTGCAGTTCATTTGACTGTCTTATGATGCTGAACTATTTATTAGCCCTCTCCGTACTGACCTTGCAAAGAGAAATGCAGCAGTGTGACAAGTTGACGAAGATATCCAAAGATATCCATCTTATCCCTTGGGCTTCCACTTGCCTTGGTCATTGTGTTCATTCAGGCCCTCTGAAGAAGAAAAGCCAAACCTCTGCAAGGAGTGGTTGGGCCAGCTATTGGAAGGGTTTGTTCAAGAGCTGCACTTGTAGAAAGCCTCAATATTCTAAAGCCCCTTCAGTATTTTTAAATTATTCACAAGGTCATAGGGATTAACTTCATGAAATGAATCAAAATATTACTGTTTAGTTTATAGGGCAAAAAATTTCTTTTTTGCTCTGTTAGTATCTTGTGAAAATTATTGGAAACTTTTGATATTTGCATTAGTATCGGATAAACTAGAATTGTTTATGATTAAAAGCTCATTTTATGTAAATCGAAGTATAAATGCACATATTTTATAGACTGAATAACATTTTCAGAAAGATGTAAATTCACCAACATGTTTTTAGTCAAACTGCATACAGTAAGTCTCATGCAAGCATAAAATGTGCTTGCCTCATGAGTAAGATGAGCAGCCTCCTCAACAAGAGAACACTACATTTATGTCACAAATCTGAGCCTTATTGCAAATTCAGCTTTCAGAAATACTCAATTACTTACACTAAAAATCAGAGCTTATGATCACAGGCTAGTAGAGTTTCCAGGAAGCTCGGTGGAGCAGGGAGCCAAATAGAAGGTGTTAAATTAAAAGGAGTGAACTAGAACACAAAGCAGAAACATCCTCACACCAACAACTCAGTACCTGCTATCCCCGTGTCGTGCATACTGTGCACACAGTACGCAGTGCTCCCGGTTCTAGAAGGGCCTAACAAGGTAGAAAAGACACAGAAAGGGAAATTAAAACAATCAAAGGCATAAAATGTCTTTTATATAAGGGCATATTAAATGCACAAAAGCTTCTGCAGGGTGGGGAAAGAAACCCACAACAGCTGAGGACGAGATATGAGCAAAGTTCAATAAGTTGTGACTGACGCAGGGCAAACGGGTGGCACCAGAGGCAGCCGGCGCGCGCGGCCGCTCACCTCGGCGGCCCCAGAACGCTCCACGAGCTCACACCTCTGAACGCGCTTAGAGAAACACATGAAAACCAAACCCACTGGGTCACCAGGCCACTGCCTCCCGCTTGGCAAGAGCCTCGGCAGGAAAGCCCTGGTGCCTGGAGCAGCGTTACAGCGAGCACGTCCCGCAGCCGCAGCTTCCCTGCCCGCTGCCGGGCGGGACAGGCTCCGCGCGCCTCTCCGGGCTGCAAAACCTTCAAGGGGTTACAGCGACCATGGCAGAGATTCCACTTTAAATTCAATGTTTCCTATTTTTGCCACACTAAATCTAGGATGGCTAATTATGATACCGGCAAGCTTTCGAAAATATCCATTTCCATCGATTTCTCTGAGCCCCACTTATCCCGGCCAGACTGCCAACAGAAAGGGGCTGCTTGCACAGAAAGCAAGCCTGGTTGCTTTCCCCCCAGTAGTCACCGCTGTCAAAAGTGAATAATCTAGTGACCTGATTTCCTCCTAGGGCTCCAGTAATCTGATGAGTGTATCAAAATAATACATACATGGTAAAAACACATGCAGCAAGATTAAGATGCTGCTACATAACACTGCTATGCAAGAACTGTCCTTCAAGACAAAAACTGAAATAAAAAAAAACCTTCACAGCTCCCAGCCACATTAATTTCCTTGCAGGTCAAGGAAGCCTAATTAGCTCTAAAATGGGGAACACCCAGAAGAGTTTTGTTCTATCACACTTTTTTTTTTTTTTTTTAAAGAAAATCTTTAAAGCCTATGATTCAGTTAACTAAAACGCTTACCATTTTGGTGATCACGATACTGCCCTGTTGCTCACACTGACAGACGTGCTGATTTCCACAGTACTCTGTTCTCAGTTGACGTTTCTTTCTAAGCTTCCATCTCGGTTTAAGCTCAATGAATAAACACTTCCAAGGGGTATTTTAATCACATCCTCCCAGCTCGGCCCTTCCACGGGAGGCACCATGAGTTGGCCCCACAGGAGAGGACACAGGCTCCATGTCAAACAGACTAAAGCATTCTTGGCCCCTACATGAAATGCCACAATACATAAAACTTAGAGATTTCTGCTGGAAAAGCAGCAAATAGGAGCTATGCAGCCTCTCCCTCTCATTACATGTCTGACCTCCAACTTAAGTAACTGATACAGAGGCCTATTTCCCTATTTCAGGTCTATAAAATATATCTAAAAGCATAATTGAAGATGCATTAAACTAGGAGAAATTAAATTGATATCTTTTAGCTCAGGAATCCTCATACAAAGGAAAAAAAGCTGTATTTTAGTACTTGCAAAATGCTGAAATGCATATAGCAATCAAAATTCACTTTGCCAAGCTGTTCTCTCATTCTTTCAGCAGAAAGTGGCAATAACCTCAACCCCAACCCTACACAGCCTTACAGTGAGTATCACTGGTCACAGGCAACACTGCATGTTTTCAGAAACATGTAATAATTTAAAAATCCTCAATATCACCTTAAGTATGGCTGTAACTCAAAGGCCTATTCCACTTTGGAAATTACAAACGATTGGGGACAGAGAGCAAGCAAGCAACATACGGCACCTTAAATAGACACACGCTTTCATAAGCAGTCTTACAGTCTCACCATTAGGGTTTGTAACAGTGAATATTTCTGATTTCTCTCTCATTAGGACTCTGGGGTTTTTTTCATCTACTTTTAAACTTTCTCCTGTAGATGAAATAAATTTAAGGATGGTAATTTCACTGCTGTAAGCTGGGAAAGTTACATTCCTATATCCTTCGGTTATCATTCACTTGATACAATCTCTAATTTTGGATGTTCTCTAAGATAAACTAACTGCTATGATTCTCTGCACAGTTAGCAGTTTTCATCAAAAATTTATCTGTTTAAACAATTGCATGGAAGAATGAAATTCAAAAATAAAGCCTAGGGACAGCCAAGTACAACACAGCTAACATTTCTTCCTCTGCAAATGATGCAGAGTAGGGGGAAAAAATAGCCTCACCTAGAGGCTCTGCTTTCAGACTTTGCTTAAAGATCATGCAAGTGAGGTAAGAAAAAGACAATTCTGATCTGTGATACAGCACCATTTTATGTTATGTTCTTAGAAGCAAAAATCACAGAAACTATATAGCTTGATTTTCTCAAACACAGCACGTACCAAGATGCTCCAAATAAGGATTTTTCCCTCCTGGTGTTTCAGTGCTCGTGGTCTATACAGCTTTTCAACCTGTTGTATAAAAATGCCACCATTTTACTCCCCACTATTAAGCACAGAGATTCCTCAATAAGCACAAGGAAGTCTTTCCTCACTGTCAGAATTAACTAAAGTATCTCTTGACATGCCTCTGCTCAAATCAGCTAAACCCACAGGAGAAATAAATTTATAATTTATTCAGGCATGGATTGTCATCATCGATCCATTATATCTATAGTGTCTGTACGTAGGCTAGCATTACCAGCTACTTCTACTCACATACATTAGCGTCTTTGGACAAGCCTGTGCCCAAACACAGTATTTGCCACAACGTAGTATTTGCCACTTTCTTAGGGAAAACAAGTTCATTTGCCACGAGGCAGCAGGCCTTAATACAGAAGCACAAGATGAACCTCCCTCCGACACACACCAGAACATCAGCTTTCCACGGCAGGTACCTATTTACCTAACATCAGCCTCCACAATCAATCTTGCTGTTATCTCACTAAGCTTTTCCTTCAGACACTTCATTAAAAGGTGAATTCAATAACTTGACAAAGCATTTGCATTATTTTTAAATATATTCTCAAGCAGTATGATCGTTTCATCCTATTCTCTGTTAAAACTAAGTACATTTTGCTAACAAAGATTACTAGAAATTTTTGTAACAGTTTACTGAAAAGGAAGCCATTTGCAAAGCAGCTAAAAACAGACAAGTCATAAGAAAGGATTCGAGACATTCAAAAAGCTGTTATTTCGGTGATGGATAATAGCATTTCCATTGCAGAAAAGCTGTCATCACACTTCTTTTGGAAACAAATAGCATTTGATCAGCAGTTTGCTAGCAGGCCTTTTACAAAGGCAGTAGCAAATTCCGAGTTTACTGTTTTCACATTCTGGGCATAACCTTGCTGCGCTGATTACAACGCTGGAGACGAAAAGAAAGTTCATGTTATTAATAAAAAGCTAAGGGGCAGACAGTCTCTGAATTACAAACAGCTGGTGAGAGGCCTCTAGCTACAACACAGTCTAGGGGCTCACCTGTAGTTTTAGGCCTGCGGCTGTCGCTAACAGGAGGCTGACGCAGCCCGACCCTCGGCCCCTCACACCTGACCGCACACCTGGAGGCCGCTCGGCTCCCCGACCCTGCCTGGGCTCAGGCCCAAGCCAGCCCGTCCAGCTCCAGCAAGCTCCACAATGGAAAACTGGAGCGCCTGTTCTCTAGCAAGAGCCAGATAAGAGGTGACCGATCTCTATTCTTCCCTTCTCCCGTTTATCTGCAGGATTTCTTTAATCACAAACCACAATGCAATTGTGGCAAACTCAACGCAATTGCAGGTGCTAACGTGCATGAAAACAGCATTGGCGCAGTACCATGAGGCCCTCCAGAATAAAATATGCTATGTCGTTGTTCATTCACACAAGTGAACCTAGACAGCAAGGCCATGAACGTTCCTGTCCTGTATAAACAAAGTTTCCCTCTTTCATCTTCAAGTTTGCAAAAGGTTAAGTATAAAAGTTCCCAACTTGATCCCATCTTTCATAGACCTTGAACCCTAAAACATACCTACTGAACAGCTTGATAAGTCATGTATATGCTTCACCAATCCAAACTTAACTGACCAAAAAAAAACCCAAGAAATTTCCAAATGCCAAAAACTATCTCACTTTCAGAAGTTGCCATTCAAGGTGACTGTCTGAGACAGAAGGAGAATTAGTTTTCTCCAGTATTGTAAAGGCTGATTGCTAACCCACAGTGACACAGATACCCATGACTGGGTATGAATGTCTGATAAAGGAAATCAAATTCCTGTCTCAAAGAATGAGATATTTCTAAAGATGGGAAATACAGGGATGGATGGAAAATCATGGCAGAACTATGTGAGAAAAGGGAATAATTCACAGACTTAAAACAGCCACATTTCTAATCTTGACAGGGGGAGTGTGTGCACCATGAACTCCTCATACCTTTTTAACACAGTCTTAAATAGCATAACACCAAAATTGCTCCAGGTAAAACCCCACATGTACAAATCTATATACAGAATATGTAAGAGTCTACATTAAATTACACTGGCCTTTCTCTAGATTTTGTTCTATTTCAGTCGCCTTTATACCTCAGTATGCTGTAATGTTCATTTTCTAACACAGAATATTAAGACTTTGAATTTTATAAAAAAATCCAGCAGGTCATTAATGAGTATATAAACATTTAAAAACAAACCAAAGATTTACAGCCAGCTTATGTCCATAGAGTCAAATAAGATTTTCTTGTAGACACGCTTCAGAGGCTTCACTTGTGAAACCACTAATCAACAACGCTTTCTCCTTATTATACCTGCTGCGAGTTGCTGACAGCTTAACCAACCAAAATTTCAAGCCAATCTCAACTACCAGTATTTGTGGTAAAATGTAAACGCCTGATACACAGCAAGAAGTTTGCAGCATGTTATTAACTACTGTGAACACTTCACTGCAGTCAGAAAGACTATTTCTCCGATGGCTGTTTTTTAAAATCTACTGTTATTTAGTGGCACAGAGCAACACTGAAAGTTACAAATCAGTCCCCAAAATGCAACGTTTCACTAGGAATTTGGAACCGAACATGATTGCCAAAGGAAGCAGCATGAAGATTATTTATTTTGCTATTAAAAGAAAAAAAAAGTTGGGCAATGTGAATTTCCTGTGCGGAATCTCTTTTCCTGTATGGAATCAAAATCTTCCAATACAGAAGATTCCGCACAGGCTGGTGTTTCAAACAAGGGGCATGATTTGGAGAGATTCAGCTAGAGGTGCTTTTAATGTGTGTGGCTTTAAGCGTCTTCATTCTGGGACCCAACAGCAGATTCCTCTCTGGACACGGGCAGTCAGCTTGTCTGCGAGGCAGCTTGGTCTTCAAGAGGCATTTCAGCACTATCTCTTGCTAGTCTTTTCTCCAGCTTTCCTCCAAAATAAGCTTAAAATAAAAGCCCAAATCTAATGTTAAGCAGTGAAAATAAGAAGGTTCTGGCACTTGTAAGTAATGTGAACTGGCATATGATTAATAACACTAATTTGAGAGATTCCCTTGTGCTGAGCTGTACACTGTGAGCGACTGACACAGAGATGCTGGAGCACCAGGAAGGAGGACATACATTTGTGACAGATGAGCGGATGTTTTGTACAACACTGAGTGTTGAAAAAAGTGACATTTATCTCAAAAAGCCATTTTTCCCCTTGCGTTGGCATCCCTGGGTGCTCGTGTAGCTGCTGACAGAATGTTCTTGGTAGTGAGCGATGGCCTGGCTGAAGGGAACAGCAAACAGCCCCTGGAAACGTGCGGCCAGAGAGGTCAGTGCGCATCAGATGACGACAACTGCTGCCTCTTCCAGACGTGATTTGTTACTCCACTGCTGTTTCCTACTCTGAAATATTCTCACAGGCTCCCAGCTTGCCAAGAGGAGGCTACTTTGCAAACAGCTCTAGAGACTAGACTCTTGTAAAGATAACATCTAGGTTATTGTCTTTTGTAGAGCAATAAATTGTATTAAAAAAAGCTATCTATAGAATAATAAAGGATGCGGTCTTAAAATATGATAAGCTAAACTATAAGCCTACAGTTTAGTAGACTTTACAGTAGACTTTAGCTTACTTAAATTACAAATACATTAATTTACACTATGTTTTTTGAGCTTGCTGAAGCAAACAACAAGGCACTGCATATAACAAGAATAGTCAGAGAACTTTTGCTGCATAAAAGACATGAGTTCCTGAGAATCTACCTACCTCCTATTAACAGTTAAAAGCAAAGTGGCCACAATACATGGTCCAGGAACACAAAACCGTTCTAAACAATTTAGTAGCCATGAAAAGATTTGAGGGCTGCTTTCCCAGCTGCTTAACACCATACCACAATAGTGTTGCTAAATGACTTCCTTAAGAAGAAATTACCACCACCACTACGCACCAGGTACCTAAGCTGCACCACAGCCAGACGTTCCAGCTCTGGAAAACCATTCCGACCGGCTTAAAGAGGCTCCAGAGCAGCTCCCAGCAATTCCTGTGCCAAATCCAACTGTTTGTTTTTTAAAATGCATCTTTCTTTTGTAAAGACATTCAAATCTTGATCTCAGGCATCTTGTAATACATGGACAGCTACACAGTAAAGGATTATGGTCTCCTCCTTACAACTAGGATACTTCAATGGCGACATTACAAATTCAGCAATTAATTCTAATGAAATCGACAATTATATCTTAATGCAGTAACTGGCTGTAATGTAATTATATAGAAGTTATCTGAGTGTTTTTTTCCTAACATGCACATTGAAGCCTGTACTTTGATCTATAAACTGCAAAGAGTGCGAGGAGAGAGAAAAAAGGCAAAAACAGCGGTTTAGGTGGTTAAAAGACCATCAATAGCAATGTTTGTCCCTCTCAGTTCTCTTCCTTACCTCCTACCTTAGCCGTGCAACCAATAGTGTCACACAAGCCCAAATTCTCACTTTTGTGAATAAGCTGCAACTTCGCCTACCTTTCTCCAAGAGGAAAACGTCCCCACTCTGGAAATCTGTCTAAATATAAAGGATTACTTCACACTACCTGGCCTACAGAAGAGACCAGACCAAGGCACAAGCTGCCGAGGTACCAAAATGGCTTGTTTCCATTGCACAGAAAAACCTCATTACACATCATCATTATTCTCTACTGGGTCCAGACAAAAACATTTTAAGGGCTCGAATGACACAACGCAAAGCATGGAATTCATATCCTGCAGTCTTCCTGAGAACCAAGAGCATGGAGGCACACGCTGCTTCCTTTAAAAGGTAAAGTGAAAGCCCATCAAAGTCCCCAAAATGGGTAATCTGTGTTTATTCACATTCTCAGGAACTTTATTATTTATTTATTTAAAGAAAGGGCTTCCGGGTTAAGACAACACAGTTTCCTATGAGATTTACAGAGGAAAACTTGAAAATCATGACCTGTGAAATGCTCAAAAAAAAAGCTTGGAACAAAATAAATTATCCCTTCAGAAAAGGGAATAGCCATGTGCAGTCAAACTCATGTAAAACAACTTGATTCTACTATGATGCTATTCCTCTAAAAATTAACACCAAATTTTCCATGAAGGCACACATGGTATTTAGACTGTCCTAAAATAAAGAAACGTTTTTAAAACAACATTTAAAATTCTTTCCCTATACAGTCAGTGCTTGTTATTTTAATAGGTTAATATGCCCCGACAAACGCTATTCATGAATGTTTTCTGTTTAGAAGAAAAGGGAGCACCTGCCACGTTCTCTGTTGCAGTGATTTTATCCTTGTGTTTCAGCAGCAGCTTTCAAGCAGAACCGAAGGTGTTTTTGCCTTCACGAGCGGTAGCTGGTGCTTTTCCCAGGCAGGATTCCAGCACCGTGTGGAAGAGGCTCCTCCAGATGGTGCTCTTGCCTCCCGTTTGGAGGCTGGCGCGGCCGCCCGCTCCTCGCTCCCAAGGCAGCCGAGTGGGCAGCGGAGCTCGCCAAGGGCTGTCCACCCACCACACACCTCTGGATGCCCCTCTCACACAGGGGATTAACTAGTATTAGAAAAATCCTACACCTTGAAGTAAATAAGAATTGAACTTTAACTAGAAAACTGGTATTTCTTCTAAATAACAGCTTTCTGAAAAAAAAGTATGTTTTCTCTTCATACTCAAGTTCAAAAAATTTATTTATTTAAATTTCATCCACAGATCTGTCTACTACACTGAAAATATTTAAAGAAAAAACAGCCTCCCCTCCACAAACACATACATTCACAGCATACACGGAAGTCTACCTCTATGTAAGAAAAATACTCCAAATTAAATATAAACATGCATATAAGTATACCTAGTAGTGGCAAATAAATCTGTTTTTTAGTTAAAAACACAATCTATATTAAATACTAGGGACTATGTCAAACTATAGGATAGCCACCCTTACCAATGTTCCTTTCAGATTTGCTCTTGACTAAGAAGTGCATCAAAGGTGCTGGATGGCTTGTGTGTGTCTCATAAGCAGACCTGGACAGAGGGTGCCCTCTTACCAATGTCTGCTCTTCCTCGCTGCATCACGTTCTCCAAGACTTTTGCTAGATTTTGTGATTGCATCTAGCTTGAAGAGTAACAAAATTCACTCCTCTCTGAATTGTGTCTCTGACAAAGCTCTGAATCTTAAAAACTCTCTGCATTTTACTGTGCCTTTAAAGTACAGTGTACATCAAAACACACCTGCCAAGCAAATACTGCCCCACTCGTGGACATTCATTGAATAGCAAATTGAAAAAAATCAAATCATGCAGGCTCTAAAAGTAACAAGCTTTTGTGCAGATTTCTATCATATTTGGTGCTCTGTACCACCATGAAGATACCTTGTTCAAATAGCCTGAAAT
>JAVCKT010047933.1:0-17045 GCA_032273925.1 Rhynchotus rufescens
GGAAAGGAAAGGAAAGGAAAGGAAAGGAAAGGAAAGGAAAGGAAAGGAAAGGAAAGGAAAGGAAAGGAAAGGAAAAGCCAGAATGATAGTGGAAATGAGTGTTAAAGTTTTCATGATGATGAATTAATGAATTTTTTTTAAAATGCATTAACTTCATTCTCTGCAGAAAGCAAACAGGTATTTTGAGAAGCTCCCTGTGTAGAAAATGGACATTTCCTGTATTTACCTGTAGATGGCATTCATCCCATAGCTGTACGTGGCTCTTAGGAGGATCCTCTTCACATTTGCTAGGATAGTCATGAACATCCTCCTGCTGACTGGAGCATCAGTGCCATACACGAAGAAAGATTCTGGGCTCAGGACAATTTTGTTAGTGCGCTCTTTAGAGGGCTGCAGGTGAATCCCCTCTTCTGAAGTGCTGATCCTCAAGTTTCCTCCCTGGAGAGAGGTGCGAGAGAGAGACAACTGGATATGAAAAAGGATAGGACAAAAGCTCTACCATTTTAGTCACTTAGGGCACACATTGAATAATATATTTTAAATGAGCAATAAATATTAGCAATAACACCTTCCATAACCCTGGAAGGAGTTTGCCTGATAAAGTCGATAACTAAAGCAAACAAAAGTGTAGTTTACGCAATAGAAACCAGTGTCATGGCTTTGCATGGGCATAAAGAAATTCCTACAATCCTGAGCTGTGCAGAAACTCTGGAAAAGTAAGTGTAACATGCTAGTTATCTTATTTCTTCATTCTTCTTGATCAACAGGAAAAGTATACGTTTGCAAGCTCCTGCAATACTGCCAGAGGCTTCTTCAGATGCTACTTTTTAGTTCTCTAACATATGACAATTTTCTGATGCTCTAAAGTAGCTGAAGGATATGTGCACCCTCAACCACCGAACTTCACATTAAACATATAAAGAGGTAGACTATCTTTTTGTTTTGTGTTTTTTTTTCCTTTTTGGTAGCAGAAAATATGGCCACATTACCTCTATAATGACATCAGATTGAACCATCATTTGAGCTGTGTCATTTTGCTCTGTGAAGTCGTAGGAGACCGTAAATTTCAGATGTCCTCCAGCAGCTGTTATCTGAGAGAAGAAAAGACAGAAAAGGGCAACTATATGACAGAGAACAGCCATTAGCCATGTGGGGGCATGTCTTCTTGCCAATACCTACAGACTTCCAGTTCTGCAAAACCAGATGCAAAACCTGGGGTTTGGAGCCCAGATTGCAAAACCTGCAAAACCTGGGGTTTGGAGCCTTATAGACAATTCCTTTCTTTCTCAAGCATCTAGAAATTATGTGTAGCTGGTTTATTTCTGTGCCTGTCAAAGGCTTTTGTGGAAACACAGACTAACAAAGCACTTAGAAATGGTCCTGAATTCTATGCAAATGTCCACTTGATATGGAAGTAAGGCTTTCAGTGAATTTCAGCTACATGACTTCTCGTTTAGGTTGGACCTCTATATCAGTAACCTTGGCAACTTGCAACCTTTAAAAGATCTAGGGAAAAAAAAAGGTGGAAGGACGGAAGGAAGGAAGGAAGGAAGGAAGGAAGGAAGGAAGGAAGGAAGGAAGGAAGGAAAACAGATTTTAACCTAAAATGGAAGAAAGTAAGAATTTTCAGCAATTTCCTCATACAAATATATTTACTTTAAAAGCAAGCTCCAGTCCCTTCTCTCAGCTCGTTTCCACATCCAAAGTAAGAGGCCAAATCCTGGGCTATCTCAATTTGTATTAATATATTTTCCTTATGCTCTTTCAGCACCCAAAACAAGGGCATGGATCATGACTTTCCCATAAAAATATTGGAAAACACAGATCAGTTTTAGCACAAAAAGAGAAACTGCAGGCATGAATGACAGAACTCAGTGTAAAAGTATTTTTTTTAATTTTTTGGAAACAACATAAATAAATCAGAAGTCACATGAGCTACATTTTGTTATTTAAACACCTTTTCCAGTATGAGATAAGCCTCCTCTGAGAGGCTGCTCAAATCACAGAGATCTTTTTGCACTTTGAGTACTTGCTGATGACCGCAAACTCATGACTATTCTATGATGAGAATAATCTCATTATTCTCAACGACATCATTCCATGCCTCTTGCTCATCTTACTAGACAGTTTGCGCACAGTGGCAGAAAGCAGCAAAAGTCAACAACTTATTCTGCATCATTTGATGATGTATCTAATATAAGGAAAAACAAAGTCCTGGTATTTCAGGTATGGAAATCAACTAATACTGAAGTATCTACAAAGGTATAAAAAACTTGGACTGCCCCTGAGGCTGTACAGGTAACTGCTAGGTTAAAATCTGAAAATTAATTACAATTAGAAATGCAAAGCTTGGATGTTTATCTACATAGTGTGCAGGACCACACAACTATCTTTATCCTTGACCATGACCACTTGAAAGGACTTTTTTCCCTCAAACTAGACATACCTTCTAACTAGACACATCTGTTTTCTTATTCTGCCTATGATCAAGGCTGAATATTGTTTTATAGCTCTACTGTGACTAGAGAAAACTTAGGTACACAAAATGCTGTAAAAGGGACCAATATTTGCTTTTATCTTCAGATACACACTTTAAAGGAGTCCCTTCTGTAGAAATTTTGTAGGCATTTTGCCCAAAGCTTAGAGAAACTATCGGAATATAGTCCAGAACTTCCAAAATATGGTCCAGAAGACAATGAAGGAAAGAGGTTTGATTAGTCAAGAAAATAGAAAGCTAAGAGATATTAGAAAAAATAGCTAAAATAGCTTAGCTAAAACAGCTTGCCAAAGAGAAAAGACAAAAAAAATTTTTTTCTATGGCAACTGCAGGAAAGACATGAAAAACATCCAGGTAGTGTATACAGAAAGTTTTGTAATTGTATGGATGATTAAAATAGTATTAAGCTATTTTATATGTTAATGGCATTTTGAATGCTACTGGATTCCTCCATTAACATATTTAACATATTTTACATTACTTTAGAAAAATACACATCAGAGAGAGTCTAGGTGTAATGCCTAAGAGTTGGAATATGACTAAAAAGTCTCTTGAGAACTCTGCTGAACATAGCAGGGTATTTGGTAGCTCTGAATAAATCTGCTTTTATGTTGTAAAGATAGATAGAAATAGCAAAAATTACCAAAAAAAAAAAAAAAAACTCAGAAAGTATTAGTTCCTTCTGCCCTTGTTTATAAGTACACTTTGCTTCCTCTGTATACTTACAATGTAAGTTCCATCACTGGCAGAGGAATTCAGAGGTCAGCAAATATGCTGCACAAATATGTGTCCTCTAGTACAAAAAATACTTTTCAATGAATTTTGAACAAAAGGCGTTGTGGGATTTGCAGCACCTGCAAGCCACTCCGTCCTCACGGGTGGGAGGCTCTCTGTGTCACTGGGATCACTCTGTGTCACCCAAGGAGTCGCAATTCTGCCTCAAGGACTGTCCCTGGAGGCCGTACCAAGGCTGCAGAGGACACAGCATAAAAGCTTGTCTTCTGGAGAGGAAGGCATGTATTGCTGAGGCAAGAACAGCTGACTAAAATGTCAAAGAAGATTCAGCGAGTTTCCTTTATCTCTCCCAACTGTTTTTTTTTTGTTGTTTTTTTTGTTTGTTTTTTTTTTTTGATTGATGCATCAAAAATTTCTTCCCAGCTCTACAGGCAAAATCTGCCTTGTTTGAGAAAAGTCACAGCCTTGTCAAGAGACACAAAAATAGGAAAGGCCAATCACAGCTATCTTAGTTATAATCCAGCAAGTTTGTGATAAGATAGTTGAACTCTTCTGTTGTTTGAAGTTAATTGTATTTGTATCATTAGATTATACTCTGGTACCAGGTACAGGTAGACAGTGGAGAAGATGGCTATTTATCACATCCTGAGGGTTGAATTTGGGGTTAGAGGAAACTCTTTGAAAGAGGAGAGACAACTTCTTTCTTATGAAAAAATGACCATGCTCCACATGAACAAAGTTGGAGGGAAGGATGAAGCAGACAGTGGTGTGACAAATACATTAAGCCTATTACACTAATGTCACTTTTAAATCAGGTCAAGTGATAATAAAACACAAATAAAGTTATTTGTTTCCATTATCCCAAACAGATAATGGTCCTACAAATATTTACAAAGCTACAGATGAGGAAGACTTGCATCTTATACGGAAACCAAATGCTGGAAGCCTGTCTGCTTCCTTGCGCTTGCTTAGTCTGCCTGCTAGCATGACTCTTTTTGAATCAGAATGTTTCACATTGACCTAATTAGATGACCTCTTTCTTGTACCGCCTTCTACAGCCCATATGATTCTTGAACCATCTAGTGATTCAATCTTTCCCTCTCCAATGCCTATTGTAACTCTGCATGTGAAGCTTTAGCCCTTCACTCATTGCACTTGAGACCACCTCATTTCTATTCAGCACGATTTGCCCAACGCCACTCAGAATATCAGGTGGCACTTCTGTTTTACAGGGTGCTGTTTACACTTTCTTATGTAAGAGGTTAAATGCTGTGCTTTCAGCACAGTTTCTGCTAGCAGTTTGTGCTTGAAGCATCTAAACACAATTGCCCATTTGCTAATTGGTGACCACGTCCTGCCTAGGCAGAGACCAAGGGAAATACGGTGGGGCATCTCACATTGTACTTGGATGCTACTTGTAGGCAAATAGAAGTATTTAGGATAGTTAAAGGAGTCTAGAGAATAGCTAGGGCTGTGGTTCCTACATATTACCAACTTTTATGTTGTAAGGACTAACAGTTTGGCTTAGTGCAGTCTGTGATGATTCCAGTGCCCTGTCTTAACTGGCAATAATGTTTGCACCAGCTGCTAAGATGCGCTTGGAAGATGTTGTCCTTCCAGACCAGCCAACTTTCCCGAGCTCCTTTGCCCTTCAGAGCTGCCTCCTACAGAATCCTACCTTTCACCTAAAGTCCACCTGAAGTATTCTGCTGCTCATTCTCCTCACTTCCCTTAGCACCTTGAACATCTGTATCTCATAGTCACCACAGCCAAAGTTGCCATTGAGCACTACATACCAAACTGTTATTTTTTTCTGGTTAGAGAATAGTAGATCCAGTAAATATGAAGGACTATATAATACAAGACATTAGGGAATCAGTTAGGCATCCTTTTCAAAACTTATGCTCAACGCCAAAGGCTAAGAGATCACAACGTCTCTTCTGAGAAACGTTATATACATATACATACATATATATATATAAACACCTTTGTGGGAGCAAGCAAGGTCTGTAGAGGAAAGTTAAATAAAAAGGTTATTTTTAATGAGATCCCTTCTATTCGGAGAATTCAAGAGAGAACCGAGGTCAGTACTTCTAGCCTGCAGTATGCGTGGGAAGATTTTATGAATGGCATCTGTTGTTTTGAGTCACTAATAAATATGTTTAAGGATGTTTAGTATTAAAAATAGCATTAATAGTATTAAAAATACTATATAATAAAATAATTAATGTATTAAATTAACATAAATATAAATTAATATTAATATATAAAAAATATAAACTAATATTCAATAATATTAAAACTACAGAAATTGCCTCAAGTTTCTGAAAGCAAAAGACAGGTACACAGTAGCAATTCCCAGAAGTAAGTATTGCCCTGAAATCATGTGCAAATTCAAAATAAAAGGAGAAAGTTAGGCAAATTCTATCTTCAAAAAGATTACAGTTTTTGGCCTGACATAGCAGGAGATATACCTCAGGATACCATTGTAGAAACAACATACCAGTAAAAGGTAAAATAAGATATACTATATGTTCCATTAAAAACATTAAAAAGCTTTCACACACAACGAAGCACCAGCGGAAAATTTTCAATCAAGTCAGTTGGTATTTATATCGAGATGTAACTTGAAAAACATAAAATACATTCCACAACAGAAGAAAATACTGCATGATACAAATATTATTGAACTAAAATTCGTGTACTTTGCTCTTATGTTTAATAGTAGAATTTGTATATTAGAATGGATTTAGCTCAGAAAGGGTTTGATCTCTGACCTAATCCAAGAGAACATGATCCTTTCAAAAGTAAAAATAAATTGACATACTGAATTAGATTCAGACCAAATGCTCACAACACCAGACCTTAGAAATGGCATCAATGAATACTGAGAAGTGGAACAGTCTTTTCTATCTTTACTGTTAGTGGTTCTACAAGGAAGGCAGTTCCAGACACTTGTATTAGAGAGGCAAGCATTGCAGGGAATTAATATTTTTATTAGACAAATATATCTGCAAAAAGGTTATGTGCTTTCATGCTTTTGCATACACATTCCCTGCTTGTTACTACATTATTGTTTAAGTATATAATTAGACCTATGTCAAGTGAACCAATATTACCAAAAATAAAGAAAAAAGAAAAAAGGTTTACAAGTCTGAGCAGTCAGCTCATTTCAGATGGAGAAAGATAATACCTATATTAGCAAATACAAAACCATGGAAGAGTCTTAAATAATTATATGGGTAATAATTATATGTTCTAATAGATAATGTGGCCTACTTCAGGAACCACCCCCCAAAAACAGCAAAACAAAACACATTTGTTTCTTGCTGTGCCTGTGAACATAACATTTGTCACGATTACAAGAAATGGCACAGAAGCTCACTCAGTCCTCTGTGGTTCTACCATATTCCTGCTAGCAATATCTACAAAGTACAGTGCTTGAAGGTAATGAAACCATATCACATACAGTTTAGCATTCCCCAGTAGCCTTCTTGGATTTCCATGGAACAAAGCTGCCATAAAATGTAGACGTGTGTTTGGACTCTTTCACCTTTACAAACTCTCCAGGTACACATTTACTTTATGAGCCTGGTTTTAGCATGTATAAAGACACCTGACACCAGAACATCAAACTAACTCTGTGAAGGAAATCCTTTTAAAAAGAAAAGAAAAAAAAAAAAAGAAAAAAAAAAAGAAAAAAAGAGAGAGACTGCCTCTAGAATATTTGTGACAGACAATTTAGTCCATAATGGCACCTATGCAGTTTTGAAATAATTTGACAAAGTGGTTGCACAGGCAATGCGCCATCTTAACTTAATGGGTCTAAGCCCATATGTGCTCTAGCCAGTCCGCTATACACACACAAGTAAGGGGATATAGGATGGCTTTTATTAATGTACTTGTGTTTAAGGAAATATTCCTTTCTTAACCCAGCTCTCATCTGGATTTTTTTTCCTTTTACTAGCAAGTACGAGCTGTAAATTTATGGGATTTAATTAGGTTTTGTTCATCCAGTCTTTTTGCTGGTTGCAGAGTGAGGGAAGGCAAGGACTAGAAAGGAATTCCAACAGAATTATCACCGAGAAAATATCAAACTTTTTATTCACTTAATAATAGCTCTCAGTAAAGACTGCATGTTTTAGTTCTATTCAAGATCCAATTAAAGATTGGATTCCCTCTCTCATTGGGACTTGAATTTAGATAGGACAAATAAAGTTCTTCTGAGGTTTTATAGTAATATTTCAGATATAGCTAAGCAGAATAATCATGTTCCACTGACAGTATAGTTATGGCTAGTTTAAAAAGAAAGAAAAAAAAAACAAAAAGAAAGAAAAAAAAAGCCAGAGTTTTCGTCATAGGGAAGTTGTCAGAATACTGCTCCAGAAAAGTTAATGGAAAGAATAAGCTTGCATACAATACATATGCATACAATATATATAATATTACTTGGTTCATCAGCTTTCCATTTTGCTATGATACTGAGCCATTCAAATAAGTAGCTGAGTATTTTAAACCAGTCACCATCACCTCCAGTTTTTTGAAAAAGATCATCAGAAACTCAACTTTAAAAAGATTCTCAAGTCATACTATCCTGGAAATGTATCAGTAATGTTATGATACAGTCTCTTTGATTTTTAATATTTCCTCTCCCGGTAGTATCTGAATGCAGAGTTCAGTCAAAGGATGAACTTTATAAAACTTTAGGTGTTTTACCCAGGATAAGCATTCAGCCGATCAGAGTAAGCTCTTGGATGACTATGCTATATGTTGAGAAAGCTGAAAACGAAATATAAATCAGACCAGTAAGAAAACATTTGTCTGTTCTACCTCAAAAGCCCTTCATGGCAAATTGTGACAGAACTCCCTTCAAACTCATTGTGTGAGCCTTTTTTTTCCCATAGTATACAGATAAAGAAACATCATCTTCCTCTACCCACAAGCCATCTGAATATTTTACAGCTTCCAAACAATGAAAATGAAAGAAACATCTAATCTGCTGCTTTTCCCCTATTTCTTCTCCTAAGTGAAAGGTTTCTTAGTAAGGGAGAATAACATCTACTCATAGAGCAAGTACAGCTGATAAGTACTAATCAAAACTCTGCTGAAATGTATTTCATATGTGCCTTGACCATGTCCCTTTAGGATAATTTGCATCAATATTTGAACAGTTGTGATCCCTTCTGGTGCACATCCTAGTGCTTCAACTATAACAGTCTTTCTATATGCTGCATATGATCACCAAGGAACAAAAAGAATTCCCTTGTGCCTATCAAAGAAATACCGTGCTTTCAGTTCCAAACACAACTGAAACACAAGAGGGGAAAGAACATTACAGGCTGAAGGCAATATCTTCTAGCACTTCCATACTCATTCCTGCAAGTATCCCTTTCTTTGTTGCCACAGTACAAATAAATCAGTTGTAATTCAGCGGTCAAATGCTTTTTGATGGTTTGGTCCTACTGCTTTTTGTTTCTTGCTCCAGAAGCAGCACTGCATGGCTTTTGTAAAGCAATTGACAAATCTTGCCACTCTGAACATGATCATCTAATGATTATTTCTAGGCCCTTCATATTTGAAGGCAATGTAGATCATTGATCTTCATGTAAGATCAATCTTACATGCTTCTAAAAATTCAATGCATCTATTATCATAGGAAATATTTCAATGGAAAACATTGAAGAATTCAGTAAAAAGCTTATGGTTTGATTATTTTCTAAATCATACACATAAATCCAGCCCAGTCTCACTTTCATTGAGATACTGTATTAAGATTAGCATATCCGAACCCTGCTTGTTCTCTACTCACAGATGAAGCAAAGAAAAACTAGACATCTGACTGAAGTTCACTCAGAACTGTGCTTCTTATTCAAAACATTTAATGAGATTATGGAATGTTTAAAAGAAAAATGGAATATATTTCAGTTCTGACGGAAGGTAGGAACTAAAATACAACTTCTTTCCTATGAACCCTAGCTTACCACTTCTACTTACATTAAGTAGTGGCTCTTCCCAAAAGTACACTGAAAAAAAAATGAATGGAACCAATGACTGGGACTAAGATTGTACAGCTCCATTATAAGCTGTGTCTGGAAATGTCCTTTGAATGTAGTACAGTATTAATTCTCAGATCTCTACATGCATGCCTACATTCAAAGGACATTCTCAGCTGTCAATTCCTCTTCCTGAAGAAGGGAAACAGGATGGCCTGGCCAAAAATTCCCAGTTTCTCAAATCCTCTTACAAAATCCTTACAAAATTTTGAGTATGTGGTTACTTTGGATATTTTCTCCTTCTTTTCTTGCAAATGAGCGTTTGCTCCTTTGGTCATGTATGACCAAAGTCCTTTTGTGATCATGCCTTCCCAGCTATCACTCCTCAAGTGGCTGTAATTAAATCAAGGTCTCAAAAATATAATATAGTTTATATAACCTTCCAGCAGTCTTGTGGTAAGTACAATAGAGGTACCGTGCTGCCCATGACTATTACTCTATGGCAAGTTGGTCTCAGTCTTTGGAAACCACTCAGTCTGGCAAAAATATGCCAGCAGCTGTGACACTGCAACATGATATGCCAGAAACTTGTCATATATCTTTAAAAAAATCTGCTAAGTACTTCATCAAAATTACAAATATTATCTCCTGTCTGAATATAGTTAAACAGAAGAGGAAACAACAACAAAAAAACAGCCAATACAAACTCACCAGCTGTTGACTAGATTTTTGCAACAGCTACTCCGACCTTAATAAGCACTAATATAGCAAGGGCAGAGCAGCTGAAAGGTGAAGCCTTAGAAATATATTCTGCTTTTTCTTTTACTTTGGACAGGCTTAAGATTACTAGTGATATTGAAATCAAATTCCTAATTTCATCAACTATGAAATTTGTTAGATTCTAAATTCTGAATTCTAAATTTATTCTAAATTCATGTTATGATCAAATATTTCTAAATAATAACTACTGACTTTATGGTTGGCATTCTAACCATCAACAGCCTCATAACTGAAAATATTTCTTAATTTTACTGATGAAAAGTTCATCTTCCCATTCCAGGGTTTATGATTCCAAATGGTCAAGTCATAATTATGGTAGACATATCAATAAATGCCTTCCTGTAATATTAAAATGAAATAGTAACAATAACATTTATGCTACTGTTCAATTATACGAAGACACAAGGATTGACCCTTACCCTCTCATCTCTGGCTGTACTGTCTCATGAATATTTCATCAAGAACAAGAATTTACATAATTTGGCAAAACTAAAGAAAGCTCATATCTCTATGGCAACAAAACCCCGGCATGCAAGGATTATTTAAAAAAATGCAAGAATATAATACAACAGATACCATCCTTGGGTTAAAGTCTAAATTAAAGATATCCTTAGCAAAAATATTTTTTCCTCACTTTTCTATGGCATTTAGGGTTCAACAATATTTGCATATAATACTGTTGAGGATATCTCACTGGATGATGATCTTAAAAATCAAAATCCACAAATCCTTATGACTGCAAAAAATGTTTAAATAGTTTTGGAGATGCAGCATAACTAGCAAAAAGAGATGATTAAATCCTACTTCTGCGTTAGTGCTATTCACTGGATTAGATCAAGTATTCTTGTTCTTGGACTTTCTTTTATTTTTGTATTTGTAAAGAGCCAAGCAAAATAGCCCAGGAATGATATTCCTGAACATGGCTACAGTAGAAAATAAAAAAATCTGTAATTTTTAGTCATCTTACTTATCAAAATTGATTTTTATAACTCCTTCTACTTAACTGTTTAGCAGCATTACTATCGACAATATTATTCCATACTGATGGCTGCACAAGTAATTCAAAGTAATGCATGACATAATACTTTGGATTGTGTTATGAAATGGAAACCTATCAGAAGTTTTCAAGCAGGAAAGAGACATGTCACCACAGTATCTGTTTGCAAAACTATTCTGGCAAAAAGGATATATTATTTTTAATATCTGTCAGTGTTTTTAACTTTAACTGTGAGAGATTTTGAGCAAAACAGCATGAAAATACATCAATATTTTGAGTCAAATGCTTTCTTCTCTAACAAAAAAAATGCAAGGATATACACATTACAATTCTCTGCTCCCCAGAGGTGGCTTATCATTTGATATAATAAGCATGACAACATGACAATAGTACATTTTTTCTTGGTATTTCACTATACATCATGGAGACCTCTAAGGATCATACATCAAAATAAAAGCAGTAAAAATAAACAGCTAAGTATTAAACAAAGATATAGATCTGTATAAACATGTCTCAATACACTATAACTCACTGATACTAATCATAAAAGAAAAAAAGTTCCTTTGCATTTGGATTTCAATTTGTGAAGGGGAGAGAGGAAGGAGGAACCAAGCAGTGAATCAGAAATCCTAAGATTTTTTCTGAATATGCTCTGTTTTCAGTCAGCATAAGCTATGTTTTGAATTACTTTGCCTCTGGAGACAATGCTTCTCATGACTAATTTCATGGCCACTTTTCCTGTGCTGATATGTTTTGTAGCCATCTTTCCACTAAAATTATTCATGACAAGTTAAAATAGTTTTGAAAAACACCTATGTTTTCTTTTAAAGCATAAAATTGTGTTAGATGCAAGTTATAACGCATTTTAGTTAATATTACCTATATATTTATAGTTATATACTATAACTATAGTTATATATATATATGCTATAACTATACAGTTAATATTAATATAGTTACTATATATGTTTGTATTGCAGAATAACTCTGCTGCTAGCTATAGAACTAAGAAAAAACAATTATGTTTCAAAATAGACTTAAAGAAAAGCTCCTCTGAAAATCTTTGCTGGTAGATTTTTTCCCTTAAAAATCAAAGTATTGATCTTTTATATATACCATTTTCTTTGAAGAAAGCTACGTTTATTGCTAGAAAATGTATAAAGCATGAGCAATCAAGCTAATGAGATTGGAGAGCAGATTGGAAGACAGAAGAGAACTGACTGATGCCTAAACATGTGGGAGGAGAAATGGCATAGCTTGAAGAGACCTCCATTGAGAATTTATACTTTCAACTTTAATTTGCATTAATGAGAGTTGACCACATAAAAATTTCTTTAGACACTGTGATGATAATCTAGCTCTAGGAACCCTGTGGTTGTGCATTCAAATGTGCTATTTTTGGCAATACTTTGGTTAGTTTTTTATTCCTTTAAAAAGGAAGAACATAACAAGATCCGTTTTCCATTTGCTATCCCGATCAGAAAAATTATTAAATTATTTTATAGCTAGTAATACAAATTGCCAGCTCTTTCCATTCATTCATATGGGTATTCATATGCAACTTCCATTCACAGATTTAAAGCAATATGGATCAGAAAGGTAATTTCTAACAATCTTAGTTTATATACTGTAGATTCCATCGGGAAAAAAATGACTTACATTCATGAGTAGCTCTTCTTGCTTCAAAGGAAAAATGATGGAGAAAATTTGCTTTGGATGAATTGATAACTACACAGAAAAAGAGAAGCACTCGGCTTCCAGGTTAAATGTGCTGAAAGAAGCATCGTCAGTTTTGTGTAGAGCTAACTCCATAAAAATCATATACCTAGCTCAGTGTGAAGGGATTCATCATCAAAAACATTACTCCATGAGTTAGGTTAACATATAGAATGTTATTAATATAACATAGAGCTTCATTCACACAGATGGGGAACGTTCTGCTGAGATTAAGTGTACTCAGGTTTGTCATTTTAACACGTTTTGTCATGGCTATTTTGCAGATATTCTCATGGAAAGTACTATGTGGATTGAGATGAGAGTCACATATTTTAGATAGCCTCCCATTTTCTTCACAAATTCACCGTACGTATATTGTCAGAATTTTCTTTTACTTTTAGTAACAGAGTATCCTGCATTGCAAATTGAGCATAAAGAATATGTGATAGCATTATCCTATATACATTCCATTTTAATCTTCTGAAAATATCATACGCAGCTAAGAAGCAATACAACCTTCACAGCTTAGATAAGAACAAACACATGAAGTCTAGCTTTCTAAAAATATACTCAGTATGATCACTAAGTATGCACAGAATGAATCCAGGGTAGGAATATATTCATGCAGCAGTGAAAAAAATAAAAATATGAAATATTTGTTATTACTGAAAAATTATCTTCTATATACCTGCATGAGATCAAAAATGTATTTTCTGCACCTTTTCATAAGTTATATAATCTTTCTAGGTATAACAGACCTCCCTAGCTTGCTTTTTCTATGAATGCCAACAGTCTTCTTACTCTTTTAATTATTGAAAAGCTTTTTAAAAATCAGTTTCCTGCCTTACAGCAACATGCCTACTACGTATGTAATAGCTGGGTCCTCCTCTTACAGGTGTGGATGCTCCTCACCTTTGGTGACTGGCAGTTTTCTTCTTGGCCAACACCAGCCTGTGAATTTGTCAAACTTAGCTTATTCTGAGGGCTAGCCTGCCATGAGTGCTGAAAAAAATCCTCTAGAAACAGATTGGCATATTAGGTAAAAGCTGTATTATGGATGAGTGGATATCTCACAAGGTAAATGTAGAATGTGTAGCCCAGTTAACATCATTTTTGCTAACATCAGTAAGCCACAGGCTTTGCACTGACAGGAAAGTGCTATGCCTTGGGACTTGTTTGGGCTTGCTTCGGCATGAGCCAGCTTTAGCTTGTGTTAAAGGCTTGTCTAGTGTCAAGCGCCTATTGCTTCATGTGTTTTAAGTTCTGTGAATACCATATACAAGAAAAGTCTGACAAGCCTAAATGGTCACTGCCTGAAAAACAGCCCTTTATGTTAACTGAGAGAGGCTAAGGTGCATCTTCCACCTTCAGCTGAAAGCCAATGAGAAGGAAAAAAGCCATATTAAGAAAACATAAAAAAATAAACCCAAGCACACCTAAAACCATGGAAGCAAAAACCCTCCCATCTTGAACATCACACCGATCTCAGCAAAGATGTCAGGATGCTGACAAATCATTGAAACTCCACTTTCCCCACTTCCTTTTAAGGAAGATTGAAAGGTTGACCCTTAGGACTCAGAGATTATTTGGAAGGGTAAGGCCAAAAAAAAAATAAAAGGGAGATATCAGTAATCCTTCTCATTTAAGAAGATTAGCTGAATTATTAATGATGCTTTTCTGTATTAATTAGATAATTCGGCCCCTTATTTTGTTAAAACGTTATTGGGACTAACAGAAAATCCATAGTTCCATATATATGGTGTATTCCTTTTCTTACATAAATAAGTTTTCAGTATAATTGGCATTCTGCAGTATATTCCTTGTGTGAACTTGATACCAACACTGGTGCCTATTTGGCACAGCAGATTGTGAACACCAACTCCCTTCTGAGCATGGCTATTGGATTATAATAAATTTGATGCAGTCAAGTCTGCTAGTGTTAGAAAAAAAACTATAATGTTGAAAGTCAAATGACTTTGGAGTATGTTACTTCCAGAAGAGCACTAGAGAATGTCATCAAACACTTCCGTGACAGAGCTGCAGTAACATCCTCCAACAATCTACTTGAATCGCAGAATCACAGAATGTTCAAGGTTGGAAGGAACCTCTAGAGATCATCTAGTCCAACCTTCCTTCTCAAGCAGGGACACCTAGAGATATTTAGATATTTATATTAATTTATTATATGATATTTATATTTAGAAATTTATATAAATAGAGAATATTTAACTCTTATTGGTAAAAGGTTTTTGTAAGGTACAGCCTTTACCTTTGTTGCCACTATTTCACCAACTCTTACTTGTTCTCTTCATCATAGACATGACAAAAAGATTATTCTCTTTTTTCACCTTTCAAGTACTTTAGAATGCCCATCTCAGTCCTTATTCATTTTATTTGGGATTAAATACAAAAGTTCCTTCTGTTTTTAACTTAACCCTTACTCTCCCCTAGACTATCTCCCATTAAAAATACAGTCCAGGAATATTAGCATCCTTTGATAAAGACCAAAGGTCCTTAACACTGTTGGAATTGGAAAAATGCTTTTGGTAGAGGCAGAATAGTTAGATGTAGAATATTAAAAACACTTTTGACACAACAATAGTGTCACTTAAAAAAAGGGAAGATTGTGTATGTATACGTATGTGTGTTTATGTATATGAAGAATATACCCACATTCAAGATACCTGCACAGAGAAGATATGTGGACCCTGAAACAGGATGATTCAGAATCTTTTAGAAAATACTGTTTGATATCGTAAACAATGACACATTTATGCTCTAAATAAGAAAAAAAGCTACCTGTTCTAATGTCATGATAAATGTATTTAACACATAACAGCCATAACACTCAAATAATGAATATATAAAAGCATATAAAGTCAGCTTCAATAAAGTAAGTTATTCATTTTTGTCAGTGTAAGTTCAGTTTCTATAAACTGCTTGGTTCATGTTTCCTTATTTATATCCTTCCAGGATGGGGAACAACCATCCCTACAGGCATGGGAGACCTGAAGAAGAAAAATAAAGTCCTTCTGAGTGTTGGTGCTATGAGCAAATGTTTAAAGAATACAATTTTGCAGTCTGAAAAATGAATGTCTCGGTATGGAATATCACTACACGCTCCAGGATATTTAAAGATAAAGAACACTGTATGAATTTCGGACCTAGTAAAATCTAGGAACTTTCATTGTTCGCTATGATTAATTCTCTTTCAATAGATTTTGAAAAAAAAATCCTTAATTTTGAAGGACAGCTTGGGAAACCATACCTTATTTTTACATTCAGGATATCAACTTTAACTACACTTCAGTGGTTTATGAATTCTGGGTGTAACAATAAGCTATAAACCTCAAAATAATTCAGCATTACTCTATATAGTCCATATATAATATATCAATACAAGGTCCTATGAATGCGATTAATTTGGTTTATATTCCACCTACATAAATTTCCTTTAATTAAATATGTTCCTTAATTGCTTATTTCTGTTGGCAACGTATGTTTTCTGCTCCCTTTCAATGTAAACCAGAGTCCTAGGTCCTAATAAAACAATGTAAGTTTTCTGCCTCTGTCTCAAACTCCTTAATATCTACCAGGATTTCATGGATCCTTAGATTTAATGCAAATGGTGCAGTCTGAAGGAATGTTTAACTTTGTAGCCAGAAGATAAAATGGGGATAAAAGAGCTATTACTTCACAATAGCATTCAGAGAAAAAAAAAGAAAAAAAAAAAAATCAGAAATGTCGAGCTTAACTTAGCCCTATTTAAAAGTATGTGTTAGATGGGACTGTGGCTTGCATGAAGTTACTCAGATTTCTAGACACAATAAGATCACATTGTAATCTCCTTCATAAATGCTAGTCTATATTTAAGTAATACTAATACATGAAAATAATCACTCTCGATAAAGGAATGATTTTATTTGCTTAAGAATCTATGCACAGGTTGAGGCTCATTGTTTTGAACGAGTGATAAGCGATGTGTGCCACAGTCTCTGCACTTTACCTGGTTGTAGGTATCTGGACAAATTGCCTCCCCACCATTGACAGTTAAATTTTAGATCAACCATCCCTTAAAATTTAGAAGAGTCACAGATTTCCAGTATTTGAGACAACATTGTGTTTCAGTCCACCACAGACATAATTTTCATTTTCTTCATGTTCTTTCTCTTCCTGTTCTTCTCCTAGTTGCACTGGTCCACTCATTATTAATTATATTGTGACCTCTTACATTAAGTACCAATTACAGTTCAAGAACTTAAGTACACTTTTTTTTTTTTTTTTAATTTAATTATAGGGTTTCTCTAAAACACTTACTACTGGATTC
>JAVCKT010048030.1:0-17035 GCA_032273925.1 Rhynchotus rufescens
GGCAGCGCCGGCAAGGGGCGCGGGCACAGCATGTTGCTGCTGCTGCGGCCGCCGCTCGCTCGCCCGCTCTGCCGCGCGCAGGCAGCGCTCGCGGCGCGGGCACGGGGGGGCCCCGCGTTTTGTCTGCTCGGCCCGCGGCCCCCCCCGCCGCCGCCCAATAACGAGGAACCTCCGCGGAGCGCGGCCGCATCCCCACCCCTTCCGCACGCAGAGGCGCGTCCCGCGGGCAGCGCCGCGCCCGCGCACGGCGGCCGCTGCCCCGCCGACAGCGGCGCCCCGACCGACCCCAACGCACCGGACCGGGGCGCGGCCCGGAGCTGGGCGCGGGGCCTCCCGCGGTTCCTCTCCCGCCCGCGGGACAGCGGCCTCCGAAACACGCGGGGACGCGCGGAGCCCCCTGGCCCCGTGTCGGGATTCAGGGATGTGGAGCCACCGGAGCGGCCAGACTGCAGGGAGGCTGAAACCAGGAGCCACCTCCGAAACGGAGATCACGGGCGCGATCCAGAAACGATCAACACGCTGAGGGAAACGCGAGGTTGATGGACGGGAGCAGGACCCCAGGACAGCGAGGGTCCCTGCGGCCCCCGTCGGGCGCTGCCGCCGCTCTGCCCTCTTGGAGAGCAGGGCTCTGAGCTCCGGCCTCCCTCCTGCCTGGGCTTGTGCACATTTTAATGATACTTAAACATGGAAAACATTAAAGGCAGAAAAGAGCTCTAAAACACTCATAGCCAAAATTAGCTAGGCACAAATAATGCCAGGTTTGTGCCTAGAGGCTGTAACTAATAGTCATTGCTCTGGCTCTCACTGAAGATAGTTCCCCTCCTCTCTATATATTTTATATATATATATCCATGTAATTTTATCTTTTCTATATATGTTTATATACACACATATTAACCTGCAAGACAAACTTCTTCCTATTTTTTTGCCAGCATCTTATCCAAATGCCTTTCCTGCTGTACCTTTGGATGTAGGTCATGTCACTTCCAGCTTGCACGCAAACTTCACAGGTCCTGGCTTGGGTGCTCTGTTCTGCCCAAGTGCTGCTGCGCATAAATACTCCAGCTCAAAACAATCTAATTCTGCATTTTTTTTCACCCAAAGCTCCCTCAAGAAGGAGATTTATTTATTTATTTATTTATTTATTTATTTATTCGAGGCCAACAAAACGAAAGATGGGACAAGGCTTGGAAGTGCTTATATAATGCCTCCAAATCTTGTAATGGAAGGAAACCATTATTTCAGGATGTTACTTACAAGTCTGTTACTTACAAGAACAGTGTTTTACAGAGATGAGTTAGCCTTGTCAAAAGTCACGATTAAAAAAACAAATGAGAACCAAAACCCAAGAGGTGCAGGGCAGGGCTGTCACCCCACAGCATGCTCAGCCTTCATCCGAGGATGTGTTTTCCTTGGCAGTGATGCTGTAAACTCCATCCTTAAACCTATCTCAGCTCCTAATCTCATAGCACTTCCCTCAAGTTCAGGGGCCATTCAGATTGTAGTTTCCAAGCTCGAAGATTCGGCCACGCTGACTACAAAGCAGAGTGTGGCACCGAGGCACAGCTGAGGTCCTTTTTTGTTGGCATTCTTTTTAATGAAAAAAATTAGCCTTTGAAAAACAAACATATAGATTAAACAGTATTTGGTTAAATTAAGCCCCTTCAAACTATTGCTTACCTCTAGACAGAAATAAAAGCTGCCATTTAGGCTACCTTGAGACTGACCTCATGACCTCATGCCTGATGATACTGATACAGTAACTCCAGCAGAAACTTGTTTTCTGGTAGATTAGCATAAAAGCACTTTAACATAGAGTACAAATAATTCATTAGTATGTTATCATTAAGAGAAATCATTATAATGTTACCATCAATGTGTACGCCTTAATATCTTAGGGCAAATGTGATTTGATTTCTTTCCCCTCTCCTTTTTTCCCATGCGTCTGACTTCCTGGTAGGCAGATCCCTAGAGAATCCTCTCCTTTTATATTCCTTTAGAACGAGTAATTGGCTTGTTTGAAGGGCACAGGGGAGTATAAATTAACGCTCATGAAGCGGAGTGCCTTGAATGCCCATGAGCAACAGGGTAAATGGGAACTGTGCAAGAGCGGAGAGGCCTCGGCTGCCCGTGACCTCCAGCCCTGCAGCCACCCCCAGGATTCCCGCAGGCATCTCGAGCTCCTGCTGCCAGGATCAGGAGCAGCCCTCAGACCACGAGGGCTCTTGGCTCCCTCACGTACAAGGCTCAACCTCACAAAGCCTGACGCACAGCAAAGACACTCACCTCCGTCTGAAACCGCAACGATCCCCGGTTCGCAGCTGGTCAGAAACTCAGCTCAAAGGCGCAATCCAGCACAGAAGCTTTCAGGAACAAATTCTGGTGCTGTACACACATTAATATTTCACTCTCTCATAGTTAATGTCCGGAAGAACATCTTTAATAATTCACCTTTATACTCCTGCACAAGGCCAAGAATCGTCCAAGTCCGTCCCATTTATTTTATTTTAATCTACTTCCCCAAGTAGACAATTCTCGTAATTGTCAGATGAATAAAATGAAGGAACGTGGTTACATAATTCCAGCATTAACCCAAGCAGTAAGAGCTGTCACTGCCAAGGAAGGGCACAAAGGGCGACCAGTTCTGCCACCGCTTCCATTACCAGTTTGTCAGTCAGATTTGCTCAGGGAAAGTTTGTTGCATTAAGCACTGGAGCGCTTGGAACAAACAAGGGATTTTTCAAGGTGCTTTTGATGCATTTATTGTCTGACTTGTTTTTTACATTAAACTATCATACACAATGCCCTTGTTAATGTTACAGGGAACAAAATTGCCCAAGGATCTTGCCATCCGAAACACTGACAACTTGTAAGCAGCTTAATTCAGTGGGGAGAGGAGAATGCTCACTAAATCCTACTCAGCATCAGGAAAAAAACTGAACAATTTTGCATTGTACATACAGCTAAATATTATGAACATTGAGTCTCATCATGATCAGCCTTGTTTTTACATGTTTCCCTTTAGCATCAGGCCATACTATAGCATTTGTTCCAATATATGCTTACCAATATGCAAGTTCTTTGTGAAACTTAATATTCACAGTATTTGCTCATGTTATGCAACAGTATTGTTACTAGTACACATGTACAATTGTACACTTAAATTGCTGGAAAAAAATACATTCAGTTCAGTATTTCCCCTCTAGAATCACTACTAACACTGAATAACAGGTGATTTCATCTGTAGCTTGTACTTCCAAATACAGCCATGCTCATGACACGCACAGCTCCAACCAAACAATAACAAAAAAAACCCAAACTTAAAAAAAAAAAAAAAAAAAATAGAAGCCAATCATGTATTAAACTGCAGGTTGGGTGAACCCACACATTTTTTTATGCCAACAAACAAATATCTGGCTCAGTTTATAGTACAAAGACCAGGGTGGAAATGACTCAGATGCTGCTATAGAGTTGGATGGAGTAAGATGCACAGAATTAGTTTGAATAATCTGAATTTGAATCTTTCAAAGATAGGGTTGTCTTAAATATGCGAGGCTCAGGAGAGATGGAAATCATTTAAAGGGGAATAGTCTGTTAGATATAGGATTACTTTTACAGATCAGAGTGTTTTCTTATTATAATAGAGAGTTCAACATGATCAACAAGAAGGAGATCTTTTTCACATAAAATATTCAAAGCAAAAAAAAACCCCAAAAATAAAAAAATAAGATCAACTTTAAGCATATAATTCAAGTGCAGTCCATTTCCATGGTTATTTCTTCTTCTGCCATGGAGATAAGGAAAAACTTTACTTTGTACTTCTCCACAGAAATAGCTATCAGCAAACAGAAGGGAAAAAAAAAAAAGGAGTTATTTTCACATAAAAGCTTTTTCCACAAGGGGCTCATTCATGTTGATATGAATACTTCAGCTACAAATAGGTTTTGTTTTTTTTTTCCCCTCTTTTTTTTTTGGTATATTCAGACAATGGATCACAACTTTAGTTCAGCTGAACAAAATTTTCCCTTTTCCCCCTCTCTCTCAATGACAGGAGAATTATTGACAGAGCAGTCACAAAACAACATTGCCTCACTTGATGAAACAACACTGTGAAACGGAATTATCTTCTGGGCATCAATATTACAGGAAAACCGTTTATTCCTTATTCTATAAAATAATCAAACAAAGAAGCAATTTCAAGTGCCTGGTGCATTTTCAACTAATTCTGTATCTTTACATACTAATGGCCCGACATACAGCAATGCAAGTATAGCATGTTTTTAAAAAGTCAGTTAAATAAAATGATAAAATAATATCAAATAACATCCATCTACACCAAATGTTACCAAGCCCAGTTTTCTCTTTTGCTCAGATGATAAAAGAGACTGAGGCTCTTTCCCAATTTGGAAATCTCTACACAATCTAATAATGTTGCCTACTAGAGTTTTCCTTCCTTTTTTTTTTTCTCCCCTCTTCGTGCTGCTGTTAATTACAGCAGAGATTGACTCAAACTAGTATCAGGTCCCTTTACAAGTGGGCTAACGTTGACTAATCCAGCCTTCAACTCAACTGCAGTCTTCTCTAATTCATGCAAACAGTTCTGCTGCCTTTGCAGAATTTGCAATAAAACTATATACCTGACTGCGAAGGCAATCGAATGCTCAATCGAATGCTGCTAAAGGAAAAACCCACTAATAAACCTCCCCAAACCACCAGCTTTGTGCCTTGTCTTTCAAAATACCTTTTAAGTAGGCCTTTTTCAGTTAATCACACTGCTGTTTATCAGCATAGAATTTCTAGCAGAGATTTAAAACAAATCACTGATCTCTTTGGCTGAGACAACGCAGCTTCTCATGTAGTTTTGAAGCTCTGAAAATCTTTCAGTTCTACCAGCAACCAGGACCCTGTAACATTTCTGTACTGATACCCTAAAGCAAGGGACTCCAGTTATCAACAAGGAAATATCTAAGCACTTTAAAGATAATTCATACATAAGTAGCAAGCACCATCCAGATGAATTCGGAACTACATAATTGTATAAATTACTCCATTACTTTACACTTTTGTACATCTATGCAAATATTCATATGTGACATTTATTTATAGAAATATTCAAGAGATGCTCTAAGTTTAGTTTCATATTGCCCCCATAACCAATATTAGAAAGCAGTGATGAGGACACATCCCTGTGCACTGAAACTACCTCACCCATGTTCAGTCCTTGCACCTCTGCATTAAATGAGGCTTTTTAACTGGTTTAATTTTGAGGAAAAGGAGAAAAGCAGCCTGGAATGTAGCCCATTTTATTCTTAGTGTTTCAGTAGACTTGGAAAATAGCTCACATTTCCTCTCACAATTCTGATACGAGGCCACAGACCATTCAAATCTAACCGCAGTTCCCCATTAGTTATCATTAAAATGAACATGAAGCACAGGAATTATATTTTGTGTGATACACCATGAAGACTAGCATAAAAGTACTAATCTTTAACAAAACACTACATTTATTTTACTGGAAACAAACATTCAGTAAAGTATTTTATGCTAAGCTACTCTTAATATTCTAGAATGGAGACCAGAAAAGTAACAATATAATAAAACAAATGTTAACAGATCTTGACAAGGTAAGTTACACTAGCACTTCAGTGTAGACTAAACCTACTACTTCTTGACTTTCAGTGTCTGAATTTATAGTTTTGTGCTGTGAATGTAGTAATACAAAGGATGACACTTCTTCCCAGCCCTGTGCTCTTGTGGTAAATATTATACTTACATAACCTATGCATATTAAGTTCTACTATACACACTAATATTATAGTAATAACAGCTACTTAAAGCCCCACTGAGGTATATTTAATATTTGAGAGTCATTTCAGTCATTGTAGGCCATGAGCCATGCAAGCATGACAACAGCAACTCCAAACATGGGCAGCATGATGAGGTTCTTATACTTTTGCCATGGTGATTGCTCGATTTCTACTTCATCCTTTCTCTTCTTATTCTTTCTTCGGCCTCTTAACCTGTTTTCAAAAGCTTCCAGTTCTGCCTAGATAAAGAAAAGCAGGAGAAATAGGTAGTGTTGTGTGAGGATTAAGAACAAGGAAACATTCAAATTCAAGTAATATTCCTGAGGTTCATTTATAAAAATAACTGCCAGCTAATGAAAGTTACACATGCCCTGAAGATGAGATGGCAGCACCACATCTCATGGTCATACAGCACTTGGCTTCCGAGTATTAAATAATCCTTTAGTTTCTAATAAAGCACTGCCAAAAATACAACCCACTGAAATGTTACATGATATTTTTATCTCGGACTGAGAATCTTAAGCCAAGAAGAGACTGCTATTTCCATGGTACAGGTTGAAATAATGTGTTTTCCCATTAGATCAAGCTCCTGGGGAGTATTTTTAAAACTATTACAACATCACATTTAAAAGCATAGGCTGAAAACTAGAGGAAAACACATCCCTGTAATAAGGATGCACTTCTAACCAATGCTAAGAACATCTATCCTTCTTTTCCCCTCCCCAATTCTTTGCATCTTGCATGCTCAATTACATTTTAAAATAACATCTATAAAGTTAAGAAATGGAATCTTTGTTATGCCCACGTGTTATAACTCCTACATCTGGCTGTAGTGGGTGTGTATTACCCTGTGCCTTCGGGCCCAGAAACAACACAAAGGAACTGGCAAAATTAAGAAGAACATAAAGCTCCTGCCCATAACAGCATCTGCAGGGTTGAGCCTAGGTTGCAGAGTAGGAATTAGGCAGCCTGGAACACAGAGTGCAAGACTAGACGCTGGAGCCAGCTCATTGCTGGGAACACCACCACCAGAAAAGATGTGAAGACATCTAAAGGTCAAGACAAGTTACAAACAGAAGAGTTGTGACAACGATGTGGATTTTGGGGTAGATGACTACTGGAGAAACATGGGACAAGGGGCTAGGGAACAGAGGGATATTAGATAAACACTGAAAGACAGCAGCGATCAGAGAAGCCAGAATGGCCGGGCAAAAAGAACACGACTGATCTGAGGCAGAGGAAATGTGGCCGGTGAGAGACAAAGCCTGGCTACAAAAGAAAATAAATCTACGTGATTACTGCAGCAGGGCTGCCAGGAACAGTGGGGCTAAGACAATGAGGGAGGTGCATTAAAGACACGAGAATGAGTCCACGTGGGGAAATGGCAGAGAAGGACTCTCCAGTAAATACAATTTTCCTTTGGAATTGTATAATGTCTGGTATCCCTCTACTGATAGAAAATATTTGAGAGAGTTTCACAAAGCTTATCTTACTTCCCTTCCTGTGCCAGATACCACTTTTAGCAAGCAAAAAGGACCATTTTGATGGCTATCCCTTTGTATCCTAATAAAGGCAGGAACTGCTGGCTCTTCTCTGATGATAGGGCAGAAAAGTGCAGAACAAGCCTCATAGCATTTGAAACAACATTGCTTACAGCTATCTAGTTCGCCCTTAGAAAAGCAAAATATTTTAATGAAAAAATCTTAATTTAGAACTTGAAGGCCAGTACAAGGTTCTTAAAGTTTGAGACATAACATAGCAGAATTCAGTTTTTCACAGATGTGACAGATGTTTTGCAGGTATTATTAAATCCTTGTGATCTGCAAAGGTTAAAAGCAGAGAGTGTCAGGTATTGCAGTTATCTGAATTAAAATACAGGACTTGAGCAATTAATAAGCATACACTTTTGCTTACCTAGTGATCTTTAAAGAAACGGGCTAAAAATAAACACTTGATAAAAACAAGAAGTGAGAAACAAGCACATTCCTGCATACAGATTTTGAAGATACCATTTCCTTACAAAACTACCTATGGGTTTTAGGTAATTCTCAGTCATAGTGTAACCTTAGTGGCCTCTGAATTATAAGAAAGCAATTCTACCTAATCTCTTTTTTCCCCAAAGCTCCCCTTAGAGCTAAAAAAGCTCTAGGTTTTTATAGAGTAAGAACTTCTCCATCTATAGACAGATTAAAAGCAACATGAAATGCACTTTTTGAAGGATAATGTCCAGTTTATTGCTGCCCAGGTACTGGATTTTGCTCCCATTTCTGTCACCTTTACACTCTGCACCGAAAGGACAGACAACCCTACAGGAAAACACACTTAAGAGGATACAAATAAAATACTGACTATACAGACACAGGTGCATCCTGAACTTGCAAATCTTGCACCTTACTATATTTGAGGTGTTTGACTCAAATGAAGTTTCTAACGCCTTGTCAAGATAACACGGCAAAAAAAAAAAAATCAGTGTAATCTTTTAGGCTGGAATAGGACAAAGACTACTCGATCTAGACTTAAATAATCACAGCACGAAGCTTCCTACCTTTAGCAACCGTGAAAAACCTGGCCTGACAATCCTGTCCTGCACTGGATGCAGGAGGAAAGTCCAGCTGTGAAAGACAGCTAACTAACCCAGCTTCTAACTCAGGTAAGAAGCAAGGAATTCCATCCTTAAACAGATAATTAAGGGAAGCAATTAAGAAATACAAAAAATAACAAAATATAAATCTGCAGATGTAGCCACAACATTGACTAGTGTGTGTACAAAGGATTTTCTAAAGCATTAATCAAAACAGGCCCGAGGAAGCTGTGACTATCAAATGAGCACTTGATGCAAGAATGTACTAGTGAGATCAGGAACACGGTACAAGATGCATCGTTTGTCAGGAGGGACTAAGAAATACATGCACTGAGTATAAATGGACTCAATAGCCCATAATAGTGAGGCGCAGCAAAGTGCATCACCCGACAGCAGATTTATGAAATCAAATTGGAAAAGAAGCAGTTTTAGATATCGCAGACTGCACTGGTGAAACAAATGTGCTGTAATATTGGGGAAGGATCAATACAGTGACTTCTCTAGACAGACTAAGAGTTAAGTGATTATGAGGCAGAAATCATTAGTCACTGGATGCCTTTTGCCACAAAACAAAACCAACAACCCAGTGCAATATAAACACCAACAAATTCACATTTCTAGTTAAAAGAATTTTATCCTTAATATGCAGTATTGTCAGTTTTAGATTATCACTATCCAGACAAAACATTTCAAGTACCTGCATATAGGCTACACTTCCTGACTTAAACTCTAGAAGCAGCATTTCTAAGTTCTGTTTAGAAAAACAGAGTCTGCTAAACTGAATATGTAGATATTCAGTTAGATAGATAGATGTGGATATGTAGATCAATATTGCAGACAGCTGAGGTGTGAATGGCACAGTAAATAAGATGATCACAGCCCAGTGCCCGATGCCCAGGACAACAGGAATGCACTGCATGTTTGTCCAGCATAAGGAACATACTTCCATTCAAAATAATTCTAAAAAGCAGGTTTTGCTAGGGCCTGATGAAGATGAGTGCAGATGATGCTTTAGCAAAGCCTTTGTGCAGCTAACAGAAGCACAGTTAATTGAGGTACAGGTCCAGCTGTGGTTCCCAGGACCCTCTACACAGGAACATTCAGCTGAGATTGGACAAACAGGCTCCCTTAGACTCTGCTGAGCAGAGGGAAGACTCTGCTCCACGATAAGGCTGGGAAGGGAATGATAAATCCAGGCGAAGACACCAGCTCAGCACCTAACTGTTTTGGTAAATGAGAATCATGAATCACCTCCTGGAATGGGACTTTCTGTCAAATTCTCCATTCCAGGCACACATGCATTAAGTAGTGAGGAGTTCACAGCACTGCAGCCTCTGGATGACAAACCTGACCAAACCTTCACCATCAAACCAAGCCTACAACCGAAACTGAAATAAGATGCCTATGAGAGACCAGGCAGCTGGCACAGCAACCTCCTGGATTACAGTGCTGTCAACATACATTCACCAACAACAGGCAACAGCAGCAACTAATGACAACAATAGCAAACACAGTAAACACACATTTTTTTCCCCCCACAAAGACCTCAAAGAAAATGACTCATTTGGGCTTCTTCATTCTTTCATGGTTGAAAAAAGCTTCAGCCAATATTTAAATGGCTATGGAGCCCACTGAGCAACTCTGCTTTTTTTTTTTTACATATAAAACATTTAATAAAAATTCTAAGTACATACATACAATAAAACACAAATCAATTTAATTACCATTTTACAGAAAAATTATAAAAGTTGTTTGGGAAAACATTTGGACTCTGAATAATAAGTCATTCACAGCACAGACTTCTTAGTGTGAGACACCAGCTGACAGGAAATATTGTGACTATCACTTTACCAATCACACCACTAGTTGCATGTAAAATAAATTATCTGTTGAAAGAACAAATGGATGCAGCGTGGGAGGATAAAGAAAGGTTGATACCTGTTGTCTTCGTTTCTCTTCTTCAATAGCAGCTTTGGCTTCAGCTTCTTTTATCTGTCCGAACAGAAAACAAGCAACTGTTAGAAACAGCAACTAAATCTATTTGCTCGCTGAATTTTAATTACTTTTTATAGACAAGTTCTCAACAAAAGTAAGCAAAACTTCTTTCAGGTGTGTTATTTTATTTATTTAGATCATAAAATATTCTGGGAGAAAAAAGTGCCATCGTCTTATGCTTGCAAAAGACTGAGCACATAGTGGATAGTGCCAGGTTGTAAGTTGGTCTTCTGACCAATTTTAAACCAACAAGCACAATCAGCAAATTGAAAACCTGAAAAGAAGTGTTTGTTCACTAGCAGCCAGGGAAAATGCTAGAGATAGTTACTCTAAATTGCCAGCGTCTTAATCTTCAATTCAGAACCATTTACATACACAGCTAATACCTGCATATCTAAATTATTCATATATAAACACACCTTATTTCAAGGGCTTTAAATACTCCATGACTACTAAGGTACAGGTAATTTGCACATTTTTACTGAATATGATATATTTTGGATAATGCATATCCAAAATGCTTTGTGGCCCACGGGATAATGCAAACTGTGAATGTAACAATGTAGTTCATCAACCAAAAAAATATAAAAGAAGTATTAACAATCATACTTCTACAGAAGTGTTTTGTAGCATTCAAGAAACCAGATGAAATACTAAAAATGATTATGGAAAGAAGAAAAGAGAAAACAAGGTCAATATATAAACGCAGGGTGCCCTTGAACCTAAGCTCCTGCATTCAGTTTGGGTCCAGCACCATCAGAAAGATGTGGAGCGTGGACACACGCAGGATGGAGTGGCTTGTGCCTAAAGAAGAGAGCGTGCCTAGGATCTGTCAGGGAAAAAGGAGGTCAGTAATGGAGTACATCAAATCCTGAAAGGTAAGAAGACACTGAATAGGAATAAGTTAAAAAAAAAGTTAAAATAAAAAATTTGATTTATAACTTGAAAAAGATCTCGATCCCAATAATAATTCGTGTGTGTACATGTATAGATATGTTTATATGTAAGTACATTTATCACGACTTGCATACTACCAGTGACAAGTGTGGACTTCAGCTACACTGTTAAACTGAGCTTAGTGTGCTAAGCAGTTGAAACTGTGTCCACTAAGCACAAGACCAATAAAAGGCCATCATATCTGCAGCTTTAACCAAGGCTTTAAAAATTGTTAAAGCTTTTTGTTTTTAATGAAGAATTTTATAGAATTAGACACAGTAAGGGAACTTCTTATTAGAATAACATACAAAAAAATCTTTTCATCCATGCATCTCTCATCTGGAGTTGCAAAGTATTGTGCGAAAAAGCTGCACAATTAACTGGCCTCCTGATATTTTACTGCCCTCTAATGGTACAATATCAGCTCCAAAAGAAAAGCAGCAAATCACAGATGTCAAATAAAGCAACAAAAAAGTATTTTACACTAGTGCAGTTACAGTTGTGTGAGTTTTACAGGAGGGAAATTCATCAATATAGTCCCAATGTTGAAAAATATTTCTAGAATTACTACTTTAACAATAAAATATATAGTAAGGCACTTCAGTTGCTCAGCAGTGCACACTCACAAGTTGTTATACACTGTTCCATAAGAGGTAACACTTCATTTTCGGACACTGACGGTCATTTTGCAATGGCAAACTGAATTCTCTTTGCAAACGGCTGTGATTTTTAACAGACGTTGCAGTCTTGCCATGTTGCAGTAAAGTTGTCATTTACTATTCTAGCACATCATTTCCAAGTCAACACAGACTGCACAAAACTGCTTAGTGAGCACTTAAGTAGAACTTCACAACTTTATACAAGAAAAGAACACCAGAACACCCTTGTTCCGTGTAGACCACACACAGCAGCAGCAGCAGCAAGAAATAGGAAAGGGCAGTTATCTGTGTAACATAGTAACTTAGAATGAAACAGCTGTAAAATCTTATACTACATGAATCACCAGAAATTGGCAAATACTGCTAAAATGACTCAGGATAGAACACAGGTATTCTTCAGACAGATGACTCCTTTCAACCCGATCACTTTTGCTCCCTTAGGGGAATTCTGCCATTAGCACTTCCAGGCACAGCCCCCGGGAAAGGTGCTCCTCTCCCTCAGCTCCTGCAGGGCTGACACTGCCTCACCTCCTTTTCCTGCACTCCACATCCCACAAACAGAACTCCACACCCTCTGCTGTGGGGATTTTGGGGGCAAAACCCAAGTAGTAGCTTAACAAGCTGAGCAACAAGCAAAACTGTGGGATTTTGTTTGTATGATATTTGCCGGAACCCACAGATCACCACCGAGCAGAAGCAGACAAGTGAGTTTTACCCACAGAGTTCCTGGGCACATGTCACACTTCCCCAGTGCAAGTCAAGCAAAGCACATACAAATCCTGTTTATGTCTTTATAAAAAGCTTATAAAAGCTTTTATAGATATTCTGTCTCTCTACACAACGTGTTGCAGTAATTTCTGTATTCCACAGAAGAGCAGACCTGGACAGAGCTCAAAGTAAGTTGCAACTGCTGAAGAGGCTCAAATCTCCTGCTTCAGGGTAACCCTTGCAGTGTGTTAGATCACACTGTCATAAACAACAAGGTCGTCCAGTGATGGCTGCACAGTTTCCACGAGAAAAAGCAGATTTAAAAACGCTCTGCGAAGCGACTGCCCTTAATCCAACGGCATCATTATTTTAGCATCATTGATTACTGCTTGTTCTCGAGGTGGAAAGAACCAGTTTTAAACACACACACAAAGGTGCATACACATGTACATATAATTCAGGAACATAAGAGAGTTTTTCATTAAGTCAGTTAGCACTACAAACAATGTTATTCTCACCAGCCTTATATTTTCCACATTAAAACAAACTAATCAATCTGAAAAAGCAGGTTCTATTAAATGCACATCTACTTGATTATGTTGCATGTCATGCTGATACTATCTTGAAAGAATAATTTTGTTCCTTTTTCCCCCTTATCCTGAAGCAGGAAGAATAAGTTATAATTGCAATAGCTGAATTACCTCAGACGCCTTCCGTTTCATTTCCTTGCATAATGCATCACACTCCAGTGAAACCTGGCCTTCTCGTACCTTGCTGCACTGCAATTCCTGTTAAGCAGAGATAAAAAGCCTTTCAAAATCCATTACTCTATACATAAAGTTTATATTATACAGCCCATGTCATTATGAAAATTCGTATTTGCTAAAACACTAGTTAGTCAGAAGATAGATCCAAGCTATTATTAAATACTAATCAACTTTGTATCAACTTTTGCCCTTTCCTATTTTCCTTCTTTCTGATCAGCCACAATGAAAGCAAAAAAGAACAACATAGTCAAGTTTAATCCCGTCCTCTCCTTCTATTTTCTCACTTGTTTACCTAAGACTAAGTAATACAATTTTGTGGATTCTAGCACAAAGAGCTGGCACATCCAGTCTCAGCAATTTCATACACTTGATCTTCAACAGCCTCCAGATTGACCGTGCTGTCCAAGACCATGAGGCAGCATCTCCTCATGAAAAAATGTCTCTGCTCTTGCCCTTGCAATATTTTAAAGACACAAAAATACACCAAGGATTCTGGTGGGTAGGTAGAGCAACACAACACAAAACTATGTTTGGCTTTTACACTGTCAGTGATATGCAGGAGAATCACACGTTAGCATTTTTCATAACGCAGACTAAAAGAAATCCATAAAATTTGCATGAAACATTAATTGTAGGCTGGTTTTTCAATTTTAAGATTTTTCTAAACATGAATTTTAAATATAGGTTCACTTGAATAATACATCTCTGCTATGTCTAGCTTTTCTACAAATCAAGTATGTTAAAAACAACACCTGACCAATGCAGAGATGGCTAAAAATAGTTTACTAGAAATTTCCAGATTTATACATTCTAGTATTTTATCTGTCTGCACATTTTATATGCACAATGTGATGATGCAACATTATGACATTTAATTTAGGAAGAAGAAAACCCATTTTTTTAATTCTAGAAAGGGAAAATATTCTTCCTGTTCTATATTCCAAGCCATTCAATCACGTACTTTATATTCACTGTGCTGGTCCAATGACTCCTCCTATAACAATAAATTGCTTAAGAAAGACTGGTAGAGGACTCCAGAATTTATAGAATCAATTGCTTGACTCTAATCTAGAGCACAGAGGACAAAAAGTGAGTCAAAGAGAGAAAAAAGTGAGTCAAAGTGGAACAGTGAGATAGCTAAAACTGGCGCAGTCGAAGCAACACACGCAAGTTCTCCCCACCAGAGCAGGTGACAGGCCTGTCTTTGTAACAAAGGGAGTTACCAAACAAATTCAGGTGGAAGCAGGAGCAAGGACACACTAGTAAGGCTCCCTCTGGGAAACTGGGATTTCTTCAGCATCAGAATGGGATTTATTTACAGCACAGCATGGAGTAGGTGTCCCATAAACTACAAGCTTTACTGGCACCATACATAAACAAAGCCTAGGAGGGTTTGCAGAGAATTCAGTAATACTTACTAGCTACTAAAATCTGTTCCTTGTTTTCACAATCACAGACTTGAGAAGCAAAACACACAAGCATCCCTGTTCTTATATTTGACCCACATCTGGCAGGCTTAGGGATGCTAGGAGACAGTGCAGCTCTGAGTAGATGCAGATGGGGGACCTCTGCAGAGAGCAGGTACCCACCAGGATCACTGGCAAGGGCAGCTTCTTATAAGGAAATCACTGCAAAATTATTTTCACATTGTAAAACTAAGACATTCACAAGGTCCAAACAAGGTCCATTTATCCACAATCCATCCTTCTGCTATCATTTACCCTCTACAAATTTAGTTTTCTGTATGAGAAAGAGGATTTGAGAAAGAAGAGAAATTTTGGTTTGACCTCCAGGAAGCAGATCTTTCAGAGCAGCAGGCTCCTAAGGATTCCAACTGGTCAAAAAATACCCAAAAAAGTGTATTTCATTCTTTCTTGGCAGTGCTCCTGAACAGGAGAATCACAGAAGTGATAAATACACCTCTTCATTTGGGTTAACAAAATCCAAATCAGTCTAAACATCAGTAGCTGCACAGTAAGATACAATTCAGCACTAGAATATGGAAGAGTAGGTGATATGACATGTTTTCAGTATTTTTCAAAAGGTGATGAAAGTTAAGAGAGATTAACAGCTAAACATAAGCTTATTAACAGCTACTCCTTCCATCTGCAATTATGCTTGGCCTAAGACTTAGGAAAGCAGTTTTCAAAACAGGAAAACAGAAGTCCAACCTGACATTTAACCAATTGTTTTCTGGATTTTACAACAGCAGAAGAAATACTGAATCCAATGGGAACATTTAGGCACATAATAAAATAAAAATGCTGATGTCTGTAGTTGCTTTTAGATTTCCAGGAAATTGATTACATTAATTACCTAAGTTGGAACACTTTCCAACTCATCAGAAAAAAATAAATTCTTCTTAAATCACTTCAGATCACCCAACTAATCTTTCAATAGAGCTAGGATTCAAGTGTGCTTGCAAATGTTAGCTGCCTTACAATAGCTCGATATTTTAGAAGTAAAGGGATTTTATGTTCTCCAGTGAGTCTTTTCATATTGCAGCCCAGATCTAATGTGAACTACTACAGCTCTACTGAACTAACTGGATCTATTCCAGTTCACATGAGAGGAAATCCAGTCACCCAAGCCTAAAAGCAAACACACACTGACAAAACACAAAGATGTGTCTCTCATAACTTACCTTTTTCAGTCTCTTACAGGGACATCGGAGTTTAACCTTCTGGTTGCAGTTCAGAGGACAGCCACCCGAATGGCAAATCTCTTTACATCGGTGACCACATGGCAACTACAAACAAGAAGAAAGTAAGAATCTATGACTAGCTTTCTTAAAGACATACTTAAAAAAAAATCCACATGACTTACCAGTTTTCCACTTATGAAAGTGATTTTTTTTTTTTGCAAACATTTGACTGTTGTTTGAGGTATTTCCTTTTCTGTAGGACCATTTCCCCTTAAAGATTTTATTTGCACAACTCGATTAAAACCAATTTTGTTTTCAAAATGTTTCCTATAATAGAAGTCGTCATTGCCTGGGAGGGCAAGGGAAGGTGGCACACAAGTATATAGGCAGGAAGAAGTTAGAAGCAGAAATCAACTGATGATCTGTACTACAGCTACTTACAGACCAGAGAGCCCCCACAAGACAGGGGGAAGAATCAGAAGTAGCAGCAGTGCAAAAATACCACGCCAGGAAGTCTTACATACAAGAAAGTTCTGAACTGTGCAAAAGTAGTAGCAAGTACAGGGTGCCAGTGTTCTCATGTCCCAATTAATTTCACAAAATCTTTGACTTTCTGCATTTTGTAAGTTATCCTATTTCTAGTACTTGAGAAAGACTACCTCTTTACAGACAGGAACTAATTTATCTAAATAATGATTAATTGATCTAAATAATGGTGACTCTTAGAAATATCAGACTGCTCTCAGCACTGTAGTAGATACAAAATGGCAGAGGAGCAAATCACTTTCTGATAGGAACTTGACTTCAAAAACAAAATAAAAAAAACCCTTATTCGCATGTCCATATAAAATCTTCACAATAATGACATTCCACTTTCTATTCCAAAACTTAATTTTGCTAATAACTGAAGGTATTATCTTGCATAAGATATCCAATTG
>JAVCKT010048079.1:0-17031 GCA_032273925.1 Rhynchotus rufescens
TCTCTATTTTTCCTTTAGGGTTAGCTTGATAGCTGTTTCATTGCATTGTTGCAGTCTAAAAATTTACTTAAAATTTGGGGAACTGCACAAAAGCTGTAGAAATCTCGTGTTCTAAAATTATTTGTTAGCCTGAAGATTTTTCAGAAGTAATTTCTTTTTTTTCCTCCTCTCTTCCATTAGAATCACAGGCTCCACTTGCATCCTGCTGGCGTCTTTGCTTAGGTGGCCTTGTGGCTTTGCTCAGGGCTTGACCCCTAATGTATTTGTTTATGCATGTATATCAAGAACAATATAGATAGGATATAGATATCCTGGCAACTAAATTCCAGAGGTGGCTTTAACACAATTAAATTGAAATGTGGAGATGTGGGATGAGCCTGTTTTTTCAGCACACAGCGAATGCAGTGCTGGGTCAATGGGTCTGGGCCTTAAAAATATAAATTGTCTAAAAAGGGAGAAATGTGAGTGCCTCTCTTTATATTAGTTGAGGCAATGTCCTTCTAGAAAAGGGAAAAGACTGATATTCAGAACATGTTGGCCTGGGTTCTTTGCTTGGTCACTTGTGATCTTACCCCCTTAAATTTTACATGTAAGCAGCTATTTCCTCTATCATCACTGATTTAATTGCTTGAATTAGCAGTCCAGTTTAAAATTATCCTAGCTGTATTTCCTTATACTGTTCCTGAATTTCTGCTTCCTGAATAAAGACCATAGCATATTCAATGTAGAATATTCTATAACGTTTCATCAGTTGTTCACATATCACACATTTACAGGCAAGTACAATCAAATTATTTTTGATTTTTGTTTGCTTGCAAGCTAACTGTAGTGATTGCTGGTGTTCTCCTGGTTCTGGATTGTGGGCTCCTAAATGTCGAGGGGTGGAAGCAGGGAACAGAGGGACGTGATCTGCTTCCCCTTCTCCTTTGCCAGGAGAGCGCGAGAGGCCGGACGCTGAGTCTCAAAACATTATGTTAATGCAGGGTCATGAGATGGAAAAATCAAGAACGGTTGTCCTGGTGGATACGTTTATTGATCTGTCTGAATTCTGCACTCGCCTGGCACATTCTGTTTTGCCTGTCTGCTTGATCCAGATCTGCTCCTCGCATCTCAAATAGGCATGACTGTAAAGCTGCTTAAACAACTTGGAAATATCTGAAAACTAAGACTGGATTTTTGAGTCGTAACACTTGGCTTTACCCCCACCACCGTTTTTTTTCTTTTTTTTGTCTCTCTATGTTGAATTTGTTGCACAGCTTTGTTCTTCCCTAGGAGTATTGTTCTGTCATGCTTCCACGGAGGGACAAAGATCCCTTTTGGTATAAAAAGCAATTTGGGGGTCACATCTCCTACCTTTGCCTCTGCTGTGGCAAGGTGAGAACTGTTCTACTCCCCACTAGCACTGCGGGACCACTATGATGCCACGTGTAGCTGGACCTCTAGAGCAAATCTAGGCCAATGAAGTGTGAATATTGAAGCTAACTTCACTGAGACCCTACATAGAGAAATATTCCTATTGCAAAAAGTATGGTGGGATCACTTATGATTTCAGGATCCCTATTGCATCTTACCAGGAGGGTAACACAGTACCCCTTAATGTCATCTCAGTGGTTTAGAGTTCACCAGGGTCTTTTATCAACTACAGCCTTGGCCAAGCTGTGCCCATCATGTGCAGATGAACTCTTGCAAGGAGTGTTTACGTGGGACTGCAGAAATTCAGTGGAGCTGTTCAATACCGTGATCGTGCAGCTTGAATACTGCTGAGAAGAAACAAAGATGAGCTACAAATTCTTGCAACCTGGCAATTTGCTCCCTCCGTGTATCATGTGGTAGAGCAATTACTCGGGCTAAAGAGATGGCTTTATTTACTTGAGACTCAAGTGTAGCTTTTGCAGAGCACTAGTCCATTTTGCTTTGTAAAATATTGATATTCCCATCAATCCTGAAACCATTACAGAGCAAGCTTTACGGGAGAGCATTCGGGCATTTCCAGCACCTTGATCATAGTTCTGAAATAACAAGTCTGCAGCGCTGGGCTGGAATTTGACAGTGGTGCCAGTTATAAACAGAAGTGAAGCAAATTCATCTCCATGGCACTAAAGAGAGAAAAAATGAAGATAAATTAACATGCAAGTAAATTAGATTTCTAAAATAGTACCAACATGTTGGAGAGTGTTCTGAGCAGTCTTCTCCTGAATGTTCCCATATCTGACGTCCCTGCACTCTGCAAAATGGAAACAGCCTTTGGACTTGTTCATAGCCCTGCGTAGTAGGTTTTGGCCCTGGAATGTCTCAAAAGCAGCTGAAGCTTTTAGTTCCCTTATTGCATTTAGGATAGCTGAAATGTGTAATGAGTTAATGGACTTAAGCTGTAGTTTCAAAAGTTTTGAATTGAAAACTGTTCGTTTACCTAGGTCAGGTACAGCTCCTCAGTCCTTCTGGAAAGGACGTTGGAAGAAAGCTTCCCAACAGCTATGGAAAAGAAAGCAGACTGGGCTAGATGCAAACTTTTCTGAAGCTCAACACAGTGTGCAGATGACCTGTAAGAAAATGGTGGGTTTGGGCCCCTTTCTCCTGAACAGAGTTGCCCTTTGGATAGCATCTTTGTTTCTAGAGAGTTGCCTTAAGCTTCTTTGCCAGCTAATGCCTCATGGTGTTGCAAGCCGTACAAAACAAATAGATTTTTCCAGGGGAAAGCCTGTAATGCATCAGGCCAGACGACCTCGCCGGACTCCTGTGGTCACAACCACTTTTAAAATTTGGGACACTTTCTTTCCAGCAAGGCTGTTCATCCGTTTTATTAGGGAAAATAGCAGTGGCTGCTGCAGGATCCCCTTTGCCTCAGCCTCCCTGGCTTGCTCAGCCACTCGGGAGCGTTACCCCACTGATGAATGCAGTGACACTTGATTACTAAAGCCCTTATGTGACTTAGCAGTCTGGGAAAGGCCACAGAAATGTTGTCTCCACTGGGGACTAAACCATCGGTCCGAATCTGCATCTAGAATCTTAATCTTAGGTGTTATCAACCCTTGATTTAGAGAAGTCTTTTTAACTGGGAGGACTGTGAACTGTCTGCCCCTGCCTGGCTCTGAGACTGGTGGGGCCTTTGAGCTTGGCCCTGCAGAGCAGCAGCCTGGAGACAGGGCAGCTTGCAGTGAGATGTTTGGGTTGTGCGTGTGGATGTTTTCTAACTTTTCTTTTTGAATTCCAAATGAATTCTCGCACTTGCCAAGACAGGCTTTGGAGGGAAAGTTGCAGCTTTTGGAGGGGGATGTAAGGGCACATGCAGTTGGTTCACTCATTCCAATTTTTGGCACCAGTTCTGTTCTCACTCCCTCCTTTCTATTTTCTTTCCATCTTTTATTTCTTCTTCCATTGCCTTTGTTCTACTGCATCTGTAGCTATTTCTTTTGATTTGCTTCACTGGCTTCATTTCTTCCTATCTGTTCTTTACTCAATTTCTTGACAAATGTTGGTTGCAAGAGAGTTATTTGCTTATATTGAGTTAAATCATTTAGAGTTAATTGCTTATATTGAGCTAAATCATTTAAATCTGGCTTACACAAAAGGTAGGTGTTGTGAAATGTCACTTGTGCGGGTCTTCCACACGTGTGCAAATGGCATAAGAAATACAGGAGGCAAGCTAGAAATTATCTGTTATTTCTTTGTATCTAGGGAAGCATGCATGTTTTACCTGAACTAAAAAGGATCCGCTTAGGTGGCATTTTGAGTCACAGCTAATGCTTCTTTTTAACTTAATTGGACCAATGTGTTTAATTGTTGCTCTGCAGGAATGGCCCAGGAAGCTTGGAGGGGCTTAAGATTTTAAAATAACTTTATGGAGAATAAATGGGCGTGTTGTCGGCTCCTGTGACTTCAGTGCAAGTCTGCAGTGTCCTTTGACAGCAGCGATTTCTGGAAGCGAGTTGTGCTGTGAGATGTTGGATGTTCCTTGCAGGATGCAGGTGGGAAGAGGAGAGGACTCCTGACCTGGGTTCTTTTGAAGGAGCAAGAACAAAAGTGTTAAATTAGTTAAAGGTGTTTAATTCCATTTTTTTCAGTAGCTCTGTTGAAGATTGTGAATGGTTTGGTTGGCTGTGCCAGACCTGCAGAGCCTTTGCTGCAGGGCTGCACCTATCCTGCTGCCTCTGTGTGGTTATGGTGCCCAGCGCTGGAGAATTCCCAGGAGAAACGCTGACCAAGACGTGTGCAGGAATATCTGCTTGCTCTGTTACGCTTCGTGGAGCGTGAGGGGTGATGCTCGTTCCTCAATTTCATTGTTAAACACAGCTCTAGATGTTGTCAATGTCCACATATGGATTGAGTCAGTTTTTTAATCCCATTATGTCTTTGGCCTTGCCATCTTCCTGTGGTTGCAAGTCCCCCAATTCAATTACAGATTGTGTTAAAATTTATTTCCTTTTATTGGTTTGCAGCTTGGCACCATCTAAGTTTAAACAGACATCCTCTCCTTGTTCCGAGCTGTGTGAATGGAGTGTCTGGGTTTGTTCTTTCCAGATCATTTATTTCGGACTTTTAATGCATCTGCTCTCATTTGGTTCTCTTCTAATGCTATCCATCCCCAAACTGATCCAATCTTATGCCATATATAAGGGAATATCCATGCTGTTGCTAATTGCTCAAAGCTGTATAGGTTCTGCAGCGCTCCCTTTTAGGATTGGAGGTCTCGTGCCTTGGTAAGGCTGCATCCCTGTTGACTTTCACTGATGGTAAAGGTTGGTGTAGATTAGTGCTTGATATGAAAGGCAGAAGCAGCAAAAGGGGGAGGATTTGATTCTGATTGTGCCTAGTACACTGTGGGAGTGTAGAGGTGGGAATATCAAACAGTTTCCTGACAAATCCACATCTCTGATAGGATTCTTTGAGGCCACGTTCTGATATGTAGGAAAAGAATCCAAAGGGCAGTTTCCTGAAGGGATATGGAGGAAGTAAAATTTGCAAAGAGGTGAGTGGAAATCTAATGTTATCTCCAGATCCTCTTGACAGTAATTGTGTTTTCCCTGCTATGGTTACCATATAGTAACTATGATGAAACATTCATGATTTCTTTCCTCTTCTGCCCCAAGGCTTGTAATAGAAAACAGCATATTTGAATCCTTTCGTTGTGTTAAGTAGGTGGAAAAAACTAAAGACTCCAATGAATCTGAAATCACTAATTCAGCATTAAGAGCAGCATTCCCTTCACTTAAATCCAACCATCAGCCATACTGAGGTACTTGTGGAAGTTGATTGCAAAGACAACCTCCCAGGAACCACACGCCTGGACATCATGGTGATGCTTTTTGTAGAGCTAGCTCTGTTATATTTCTCTTAAGAGTCTATATCTAGCTTGATTTTATCCAAAATTTAGCCAAAGTTAAAGGTGACATGTGCAGAAAATTGGCAGGGCTTTTCTAATGGTAAAAAGCTTGATTGCTCCCCAGATACTGTGCATCAATATTGCTATGCTCTTATTTATGTTTTGCTTTTGGACTTGAGGTTGATGTTCAGCCTCATATTTGCTGGGAGGATGAAGTATGTGATGACACTGTATATAATTAGTAAATGCCTATGCTAAATATTTAGTTGTTTCTCTGATTTTGCACACTTTGAGGATGCCTCCTTCTCTGTCTTTTCGAATGCTGTCTTTTTTTCTCCCACCTTCTGGAGAATAATGTTGCCTTCTCAGTGCCTTTAGTTTTTAATAACCTTGTGCTTTAGTGAAGTATGGAAATAAGCACTCGAGATGCACGATGCTTGTGGCTCCCAATTGCTGGACTGGAGGTTTGCCAACATATGGTCACTTATTTGGGTGAATTCTGTGAATAAGGATCGATTTCCTAACTCTTCTACTCAGTTGCCTTCCTCTTAAGGCAGTCACAGTAGCAGAACCATCATCTCCTTTCCCTCTTTCCCCTAGGTTACTGTGGATATTTGTTTTCCCTTGTGTTATCCGAACCTTACACATTTCATTTCTTAAGTTTGAGGCATCTGTCCAGCATGTGAGGATTTTCATGCTGGGTCACTTGAAAGCTATTAGGAGAAGACTGGGAATGTCTAGGTCTGCTCTCGCCCATTCATTTATGGCAGATCCAGCAAGTCACTAAGGTAGGTGAGAAGAAAATCAGGGACTTGCTGTCAAGGTTGGATAGCCCCTGATTCCAGGTAGGGGCTCAGGGTGTGGGAATGGAGTGTGTGCAGGTCCATCCATCCCCACAGATGGGAGAAACATGAGTATTATTTTTCAGGCAGAAATTATCCCTGCCGTAAATACCTCAAGCTAACCCTTGTAGTGAAGAGTGTCATTTTGCAGCAGAACAGCAAAGCAGCTCTCTTTCCAGGAGTTAAACCATCTTTACTCTGTCTAAAAGGACAGGATTTAGTTCTTTATCTCAATAGATCAATATCTTCCATTGGATATAGATTTGCTCTATTTGTCTCGCAGGATTTTTATTTCTTCCTCACTCTTCTGCGTGGCCTCTCAAGAGGAGTCCGTAACACTTCATATTCCTGAGTCATGGTATCAATTCCCAGCCAGTATATTATGCATTAGCCATACATCCTGGCAGCAAAAAGAAACCACCCCTTCTAAGGGGAAGGTGGGAAGCTGAATTCAAAGGCTGACTTTGTTGTAGAGACTCAGATCAGCAGCAAATGTCGCATGTTAAATTGCCTCTGTGGGCCTAGAGAAGGTTCATTTTGCTACCCCAAAGGAGTTTCTAAATTGGTTCATTTTTTCCAGACTTCTGAGGCAAATGCTTTGGGTTTCAGGTGCCTTTCATTCTAGCTGGTAGTTGCCATCTCACGACTTGAAGGTTGCTCTGAGCAGCTTTTCCGTGTCCTTTACTCTCATATACCATGTGGAAGATGCTCTTTGTCTGCTCTTGGGACGGGCGTATCCCCACTTACAGGGCAGAGTCCTTGAATGGTTTCTTGAAACAAGCTTCTGTGATGCTTTACATGAACTTACCTCTGAAACGTTGGCGTTAGCATCAATGCTGAAGCAGAAGAGCAGGCACCACTTATAACAGAATGGGCTATTTACTATTCTGACTGACTTTAACCAAGTTAAACAGTCGGGAGATCATTTTTGTGATGTATCTGGTGCAGGAGTTATCATCTAGTTGTACGCGGCCCTGAAGAGTGAAGATGGGTGGGTAGTTGTGCCTGCCTCGCAGGGATGCTGCTTTGAGAGATATCAAAGGCAATTCCTTGCTTAATTTCATCCTTTTCTGACCAAAATCTCAAAATGATGAATTGAAAACTACCACGGATGGTATTCTGTACCTATCTCCCTTATATAAAACGCATGCAGTAGACAGTGAAATTGAATCAGTCACGTGTGACTAAAGAAAAGGGGCTTTTTGTTTCTTTCCCTATTTATTTTTCAGCAAGTATTGCTACTTATTATGCCATATGCTACTGCATATGCAGTTAATGCACTTCTTTGAGGAGCTTTATTAAAGGTGCATTCTTGAAGCCCTTTTGCTCTTGGGCAGGAGAGGTGGGACCTCAGAACTGCAGCAAAACTCTGGCTTATTGATCTACTTAACTCTGTTTTTGGCTTAAAAATAACTACTTGCCATAACTGCAGCCCCAGATCTTTGGCCTTGCTTTGCAGCATCAACTAATTAGCTTAAAAGAGCTTACAGTTTACAGAACAAGTCAGGTGTGACACTATTGCCATCAATAGTGACAATCTCTCTCTCTCTCTCTGATAGAGAGGCTGCCATGTGTCAGATTTTCCTTTCGTTTTAGTAACTTAGGTTTTATTGATCATTGCTTCTGTAGTTCAGCAAAATACCATTAATCTCTTGGAAGATTTATTTGGGTGATATTGGAGGCATTTACTGTTACTGGTAGGACAAGCAAAGCTGTAGGTGTCAGGTGCTGTATCAAGTTTCTGGGGCCAGTAGTTAAATGTGATTATTTGCAGTAAATGCAGAGCGATCCTTATGATGTAAACTTCACTGAATTACCTTTTCATATAGATTTTTGGCTTTCTTGTTAAGAGCATTTCAGCTGTATTGATACAAGGGCAGTGTCCAGCCTGGGCAGTAGAGGTGCAGGCTGGACAAAGGCTGGACTAGGAGCAGATTCTGCAAGTCTGTGCTGAAGACAATTGTGTTGACGGGAATATCCAGCCGAGCTGCAATTCAGTAGATTGAATTGTTGGAGTGCAGAGATGGATATTGGCAGTGGAAGGCTTGGGTTGAGCTTCTACCTCCATGTAGAGCAACTTCCCTTTCATTAAATGTTGCAGAGTTTAAAGGAACAGGACACGGGGGCCCCCGTAGCCACCAAAACAAGGAAATTGTGCTGAAAACATCTCGTAACAGATTAATTTTTTGTTATCAGGCTGAAATAATTGAGGATCAATTGCACAGGGACAATAATCAAAATTTTGCTATGTTTTGACTCCTTGAGAGCTGTATTTATATTGAACCAAGTGTTATGGGCTCTCCAGGCTTTGGACAGGACTAATGAGACACAATTTGTTTTATAGCACTTAGTGCCTTGTGAGAACAGCTGAAATGGAGCCCAAGCATTTTCCTTCTGCAGCCTTGGATTGTAAATCAGCCCTAGAAAGGAGAGTGTGCTGGAGGTACCTTGTTGTGTGAGGGGATTGCAGCAAGGCCATAATGCAGGGCCAAGATACAAGATTCCAGCACTTCAAATTTGTCTATTTGTACGTGCTGATTGCAAGCAGTGTGTGCAAAGCAAACAGGCAAAGACAGGTCTGATGTGTCCTGGACAGACAGGAGGCATTAGACTTCTGGGACTCTTTCAGAGGCTCCAAAGGGTAGAAGAAAGAAGGGAATATATGCTACAAACTTGGTAAGCAAGCAGCTGAAATACGCTCCAAGACTATTTTGGAGCAGGAATGCTAGCTTAAATATTTATGCAGTGTTTTATTGCACTGATTCAAATATTGAATAGTGCCTGACCCTTGAAGAATTGGCTCCTTGCCTGCCTGGCACCCCACGATGGGTATATTTACTTAGAAATCAGCCTTCTGTGGCAGCTGTTTTTCAGCATAGGAGATCAGGAAATCTGGATTTTGATCCAGTTTTTGTTCAGAACAAAAGACGTGATCATCTTCTGGTTGACTTTGAGTTTGAGCAACATCTTCCTGTCCATCAGCTGACCCATCAAGGCTCTCTTTATTGCAGGTTCTCTGAGTGGTAGGCGTCTGTAGTGGAAGATCACCTTGATGTTGCCCTTCAGCTATTTCCTCAGCCCTGTTTATTGTTCATGATCCTGCTCGGCCTTCAACACCATGTCCCTGGCACCCACCTCCCTCTCTTGGAGCAGACCCTGGGGAATTGAGGCTGCTCATGACGCAGGCCTTTTTATATATATATATATATATATATATATATTCTTGCGGCTGTGCAGAAACTCTCCGCTTAGATTGGCAGCTGTTTAGAGTTGTAGGCTAGAGCTTGACTCAGTCCAGCTACTGTCCACCAGCCAAAAGAATCACTTTTTGTGGCAGTGTTTTGTAGAGTCATAGCCCTCACTGGAGATGGATTCTTTTAAATGTAGCTGACTGTAGAGACAGAGTGAGGTAAAGCAGGGAAGCCTCATGATGGGAGCGATGCGCTGGCTTGTGGATGCTGAGCTTGGCTCCTGTAGCCCTGAACCACTCTGCGGGCTACTACAAAGATTTTGGTATTGCTGTTCTGCAGCTGCTGGGCTCGCTGTGTTGGGTCCCTCTTCAGAAGTCAACCTCGAGTGCAAGTGCCCAACCTTCAAGAACCCAATCCAAGCTCCAAGAGCCCAGCAGAAAGTCTTTCCAAATGTCTTGCCTTGCAGTGTTCTTGGTTATAGCTGAAACCCCAGGGACACAGGATAGTTTGAGCAAATGAATGTATGGGATGTGGGGAATAATTTCTGAAACGATCGTTCCCATTTTCCCTCTGTGTATTTGCAGACACAGGGAAGAGAACAGAGAACTTAGGCTCGTTGTTTACGCAAGCTATTATGCTGGCTTAACTGTTCCGTGATGAAGTCCCATTTCAGCCCTGAGCTTTACTATGCTCTGGAGATAAAAATGATCCATTTGATTATTTATGTCCTGGTTTTATTTATTTATTTGTTTGTTTTCATTCAGGTTTCACAGCATTGGATCAACAGTTGCCACCCCTTCTTCTGGGAAAAACAGGCACACAACCCTGCTCCTGTCTCTGGACAGGGGCAGCTGCTCCAAGCTTCCGTGAACTGTGGGGTTTTTCCACTGTGCAGAAATACAGCAGTGACTTGGCACTGTCCCTGTGCCTCCAAACAGGAGGCCAGAGTTAACCAGATTTAAAGCATTTGTTCTGTTGCAAAGCAGCATTTGCACTTTCCAGAGGACGACCAAGTCTTTCTGAAGAGCTTGTCATGAGCTTCGCTTGATCAGACTGCTAGAATATGTTGAGAGGGGGCATGCAGGAATGAAGCTGTGCAGGCAGCTAAAATAGGTGAATTGGATTAAGGCCCAACAGTTAGTATATTTTGATGCATTTTGCTCTTGAGGTGTGTTTTTGTAGATCTGCAGCTGCTTGGGGCTTGGTGGTGGTTTGAGGTTTCTTTGCTTCAGTGCTCTTGCCTGTTGTCCTGGCTAATTAATTTTGTGTCTAAATTTCTATCCTTTACCCTCCTCTGTGTTTTCTATCTTATTGGTACACAATTAAAAATGCAGTCCAGAGTAACATTTGGGTTTGGAATTTAAAATGTTTGTGAAGGCAATTTGTCCATCAGTTAATGTTTCAAGACCTGTTTACAGCTGAGCTTGACCATGATGAAGCCAGAAGCAGTTACAAGGGGTGCATTGTATTCTTACTGTAATACTAAAGTATTGATTGTTGGCTTATTGGTAGCCTTAATGCACCATCATTTCCTTAGTTAGTGTTTGAATGTACATTAAAATTCTGGCTTGGTGCCAGCCTGGTGAAATCCTGCTTTTTATAATATAATTTGACTATCTGAAAGTACTAATGTGGTTTGGATTAAAAAAAAAGGGAGGGGGTGCAGGGAGAAGAAAAAACGCAAGTCTTGAGTTTCCTTGGTTTTGGTGTTTAACCTTCATGTACTAAAGTGAATTTCTGAAGTAGGAGACGGTGAAAATTTTGGAGTTTGTGCCTCTAAAATATCTTGTCTTGCAGAGCTTGTGTTGGGTTTTAGAGAGTATTGTGAAACGGCCCCGTGCTGCAGATCTTGCACATGAACAGTCTCTGTGCAATGCAGTTCTTGCAATTGCAGTGATATTATTTTGTGCTGGTGAGCTAGATGGTGGTAGAAATTTCAATTACGTTTCTCCATCTGCCCTTGCTCTGCAGAACATAGACCCTCCTAACCCGAAAGGGACTAAACTGCCTTCACGAGCAAATGAGTACGATGCTCTTCCCAAAAGTGTGTGCTGGCCTCGGCAGGCGCTAGTGGCATCGCTGCATCTCTGAAGTACATGCCGGTGTCTGCTGCTGTGTGCATTAAACTTGTGCTGGCATCTGTGCTGAAGCTGCCTTTCCTGTATGTTTGGAGGAGTTGGGGTCTAGCGTTGTCTTCCCTGCCACCTCTCTGCTTTAGGAGTCTGCCCAGTCTGATGGTTGTGTGCAAAGGCAGCCTTTACCTTTGCAAAAGACTTGGAGAAAATCTTTCAGATTTTCTTATCTCGAGCCTCTCGTATCCTTTTAATTACTCTAGTTGGGCTGGGTTTTTTTTATGGTTACTTTTCAACATTTTGAGCTGGGGTGAAGCAGTTTGATTTCCCTTCTCGTTTCCTATGCTCCTATCTCTTTCCAAAGAAAGCAATTCTAAAAATTGCTCTGGATTTTCTGCCCATCTTTGTGTGGAGTTCAGCATACTTTTTAAGCACTCTTATTCCCTCTCCATAGATGCTTGTATGGCCCACTCCCTGCCTACCTGACTTAATCAGAGTTTAGCTTTAGGAAACAGAAAAGAGGGGACGTTACCGTACAGCAGTTTAATTCACACAGTGACAACAACTATTTATAGGCTTTAAATAATTGCAATGCCAATTTAAGGTGCCCTTTTCCACTTTTCTAGATAGCAACAATTGCAAGAGATGATAAACCCGCTCTCTACAGGAGGATGAACTAATAGGTGTCCCAGCAGACCTGGAAGGGACAGGATTTGATTGCATTCCTCGAACATTTAACCCCTTGGACTCTCAAATTAGACAATAAAGAGAATCTGTGAAAGAGCACATGGATTTGCAAGAAAAGCCCTTGCTAATAATGGAGAAGGATGCCAGGGAAATGCATTTTGGGGAGTGCTGAACTTTTTCAGTCGCTGGAGGATCCTGCTTGGAGCAAAAATTAGTAAGTTTTTTTTAAAGGAAAATGAATTTTCTTGCTCCCTGCCATTCAGTGTGTTCTTACTTCCAGTAAATACACACAGACGTTAGTATTAATAGCACAAATCTGATGCAGTGACAGTACACGGAGACTATATTATATCAGAATTGACTAGCTGCTAACATTTTTTTAAATAAAAAATGTGGCCTGATGTGCCTTTACTGTGAAGCTGAATCTGCCAGTCCACAAGGATGTTGACTTTGTGAATAGCATATGTGGAGTGTGGCTTCACCCAGACTCCAAGTAACTACCTACTGTAGTTACTGTACAGGTCTGTATTACTGGGTCCAATGGTATTGAAGGGAATAGCTTCACAGGCTGTCTTGGAATTACACAGCACAGTGCAGTAATTGAGCTACCAATTTCCTTGAAGACAGATGGGAGAGCAGCACCGAAGTGCTGCTTGATGAGCAGAGTTAAAGCACTTGCACTACTCCATGTAGCTCTTGAGTGTAAAAGGCTAGATGTTTACTACTTCTCATTAGTGAAATAGATATGTTTTTGAATCTTACCTGCCCTCTTTGGGCTCCTTCTGCAAAGATCTTTAGCAGTGGAGTATCTCTTGATGTGTAACTCTGAACCTGCAGCATAGGAGGACCTCTAACAGTAGAGCCCCTTTTGATCAGGGTTGCTGAAAAGGATATGAGGTCTTTAGTGGGTCTGTTTTTCACTTTGGTTTACTAAAGGAAATGAATCAGCAAAATATTTTTTTCATGAAAAAAGTCAACAGAGAATTCCACCTCAAACCCTCAATGTGATCTTGAAGCTTTGTCTTTTTTTTTTTTCTGGATGCTAAATGCATGTCTTGTGTGTGCAATAGTTTGGTTCTTTCATGTATTCATCAACAAGCAGGTGAGTGCACAGAGGTAGAGTCACAGCTGAAAGACGTAATCAATGTTTGCACTTCAGGAAAATCAAGTGGGTTTTGAAACCCTCTCCATCTTCAAGATGAAGTATCTTTGTTTTTCTGGAAGGGAATCAAGGACAAGGTGAACTATGCCTGCCTTTCGGCTGTCTTTTTGGTCAGACTGGAGAGATGATCGTTTCTTCTGGGAGGCTGTATCTTCAAAGTTCTCTGATCTGGGATGTCAAGCTAAGGAGACCAGGCAAGTGACAGAGGCTTTTTCCAAACGGTGAAACCTCCAAGTGACTCGATTTGATCTGGAAAGGACAAATATCTTCCATTTCTGTGTAGAAATGTTACTAGGAGGAGAACTGGTGCTAAACATTTTTTTTTGTAATATGTGCAATTTCTTGCTCATTGTGGTGATAGTGGTCCTAAAACATTAACCAGGCAGGCATGGCCATAGCGCATTCCAGGTGAGAAGGTTTCACCAGAACTAAAGGGAACTCCCTTCTCAGTGGCTGCTTTTATTCTGTGATCCCGATGGATGCTGTTTCGATTCTCTCGGGAAAGAAAACGGAGAACAAACTTCCATGTGACAGATGCTGCTCATATCACTTAATGCTGGAAGGCACATGGATATTAATGTAATAAACACAATATAAGGACCCGAATGGAATAGACCTGCCTTCTAGTTAAGCTCTGAGATGCCAATATTGATTTCAGTTGTGCTTTCACTGAGCAAATTATAAGGATGGCTTGATGAATCAGGCATGCAACTGCTGTAGTTGATTTTAGCATCACGCTGGTAGGTGTTTCATTTCTCATGCAGGCCGGTACTTCTGATGCTACTTTTTTTAGAGCTGACAACGGTAATTAGAGGATAAGTACGGATTTCACTTCCTTGCTGGGGGAAAACTGAAAACTCTCACCCTGCTTTTTGCTTGTTAGTTCAGAAACTGCAGGGTGGGTTGTCTCCATCCTGAACATGAACATCTGCACACCCTGGAAGTGCTGAATCCCATCACCGTTTTGGTGTCGTTTGCTTCCATGCTAGGAACTGCCTAGGGATTAACCTTTGGCAGAAGCTGTGGAAGTTGTTTATGTATTGTGATGTTGCTGGGGGCCCACAGGTTAAATCCAACTTGTAGAGTGTCCCCTGGGCCCCTGTCCCTGCCTTTTTCATGGGGAGGTTGGGGACACCCTTTTGGGCACCACATGTTGTCTGTGGAAGCAGTTGCATCTTCCTTCATCTGCTTGTTGCTGGTGATGGGGACTATGGAAGGGAAAGACATTCTTAATTATATGTGCAAACACGTTTTTGAATATGGCCAGACTTGGCCAGACTCAAGGCTGGGAAGAGCTTCTGCTAGAACATCTACTTGGGGAAAGTAGGGCTCTACAACTGCTGCTGGGATCCTGTGGCCGTGTGCATGGAATTGCTGTGGAAATGCAGAGTCTGGGCTTCATTCTGCATAAAAGTCCAAAGTATAATGGCCACAACCAGTGAGGGAAAAGGAGCTTTCTAGAGCTTTCACAGCTGACAGTACCGTTTCTGAAGAAACAACGAAAAAGCAGAGATTTGTTTCCGATCTCCTCCATGGAAGCTTATGCATCCGTGTGGCACTGGTTAGACTTTGCGTGATGGAAAAATTCAGCAGCGTTTTGTGAGAAGCAGGAGCATTAATAATTGCATTCTAGTTAATCACCAGGGGAGGATCGTGATTGCCAGGGCCTGGGGCTCTGCAGCTTCCTCTGGAGTTAATAATTCAGTGCTGGTCTGTGTCAAAGGATGCTCTTCGAGCAGGTCCTTCCATGGAGGTGGCACCTCTGTGAGCCCCTCCATAGGAGATGGACAGAGTGGAAGATGGACCTGCTGTTTGCCAGTCATTAACTTGCTGAGGCTTCTGGAAGATATTCAGTTAATTCACCTGTCCCTGCGCTTAGGTGGACATTATAATGCCGAGAGCTTTGTGGGAAATGGCATAACAAATTCCATAGCTGAAGGAAATGCCCCGAGGTGAAGGTGCGGGTGTTGGTGAACTGTGCCTGGGGTTTTGTGGCTTGCAGAGGTGAGATGATTTTGCCTGGTGTGGTGCTGAGGTGAAAAGAAAAGCTCATGCTTTTCCATAAAAGGACTCTTTTACTAGGGTTTCAGTGGCTTCCCTGACCTCCTGGGGAGGGTGCTCTGAGCGGCTTGAATACCCTTGTGAGGTGGATTGACACGTGGGGCTTGCAGAGAAATGAGGGGTTAGCTTTCTGCATTAAAAATTAACACATCCCCTGCATAATTACAGACTTCCAGCATGTGCTAATGCTGTACAAAAGAGGGCTTTCCAGGCAGAGCTTAATGGAGCCATTGCTGCTTCCCCCCGCCAGCTTTGCATTAGCATTGACATGCTCAAAACACTGCTTGATTCTGCTGCAAAAGAGCTGCTTGGGTTGTTGTTTTTTCTTTTTTCTTTTTTTTTCTTTTTCTTTTTTTTTTCCCTCTCCAAAGTGATTATTCTTTTTAATGCCAAAGGCGGCAAGTGTTTTGAATATTCATAGCCATGTTATAATTTTGCAAATCTCCTAGCAGGTATTTAGCAATTGTTTTGGGTAAATGGACACTTGTTGCGCTTCATTTAAACGATTACATCTCAATTAGCGCTGGCCAGGGTGATACCCACAGCCATTGTTTTGGGGGCTCTAATTAAAAGCGGTTCCTGCTCTCCCCTTGTGGATAAATAGGGACCTTGAGGTAGTTGGGTGACATTCCTGTCAGATTGCTGGCTTGAGTGCAAGTTCCCTGTTCAGCCTGACAAATGACACTGTTAATTGGGGCTGGGTATGCGTGGCAGGGACCGCACTGCGCTTGGGTCTCCAGCCTGCCCAGGACTCGTGGCCTCCAGGCTTGCAGGGTGGCTGTTTCTCTTTTCTCTTTTCTCTTTTCTCTTTTCTCTTTTCTCTTTTCTCTTTTCTCTTTTCTCTTTTTTCTCTTTTCTCTTTTTTCTCTTTTCTCTTTTCTCTTTTCTCTTTTCTCTTTTCTCTTTTTTTTTCTCTTTTCTCTCTCTTCTGCCTTCCTTCTTTCTCTCCCATTCTCTCCCTCTCGTTCCTTTCCCGTCTCGCTCCCTCTCTCCCCCTCCTGCTTCCTCCCTCCCGCATTCCCGCCCCGCAGCCGCCCGCGGCTCCCGGGAGGGCCGGAGCCCGCGGGGCTCTTCCCGTTGCCCCGTGCAGCGCTGTCCGTTCTGCCCTATCGCCTGCGGAAAACCCACATCCCATAGGATCCTAAAGCGGGGAAGGAAGGACGGGACAACACACACCAAGCGGTCAGCAAAGCTAAGAGGAAAAGCAGGAATAGGGCAACAAAACTAAGGAAAAGGCAGGGATGTTGCCCGGCCCGCAGCCCCGCGGGGCAAGGGGGGCGCTCGGGACCCTCCGTCTCCTCTCGGGAGCGGTCGATCCCGGACGGGGCAGAAACGCCCTGAGCCCCGGGCTGCTCCCGGTATCCCGCCGCGCTCGCAGCCCCCTGCTTCCCTTTGCAAAGCCGCGAAGGGGGAAAAAGGGAAGAAATAGAGTAAAATAAAGTACAGATAAAATAAAAGATGTTTCGGGGGAGCGGAGGTGGGACATGTTCCTGCGTTGCCGAAACTTTTCTGCAAGAGCCGCCCAGCTGAGAGGCTCCCATCCGGGGCCGGCCTTTGTGTCCCCCAGCCACTTCTCGGGTGTGCGAAAAGTAAAGAAAGAGAATCCGAACGAAAGAGAACGAGAGGAGAGGAGAGGAGAGGAGAGGAGAGGAGAGGAGAGGAGAGGAGAGGAGAGGAGAGGAGAGGAGAGGAGAGG
>JAVCKT010048163.1:0-17023 GCA_032273925.1 Rhynchotus rufescens
TATGAGTGTGGAAGTTGAGGAGGGTGCTGTGCTGCTGGCACTGGTGCTGCAGCGCACATGGGCGGGCGTCCTGCCTCTTCATCGTGAGCAAAGCAAGTCCTGGGGTGTCCTCATCAACACACTGGGCTCAACAGGCTTGGTGGCTCATATTGACAGAGCTGGAACTCAGCTGTATATTGAGTTTTGTATATACAGCTTTTGTATATATGTTTTTTTTTTTTCCTTTTTTCTTTCTTTTTTTTTTTTTAACCTGATACTAAAAGTGGAAATTTGAAATCCAAGGAATTAGCTGTGTCTAATGTCTGAAATTCTGTTGATCTGGAAGAATAATATTTACAAAAGGTGGAGATAATAAACTCTATTAGATATTAGATTTTGGGGATTCTTTGTGGTGCTAATTAGAACTGATTGCAGCAAAATTCTTGATCTGAACATTGTCGAATTCTTTGGGGAGTATTTTCTGGGTTTTTTTTTGAATTTTGCAGCAATCAGATATTTCTTTACTATATGGAAATGATAAAAATTATGGGCTTTATGGAAGAATTTGTAGCATAAAGAGTGAAAACATTTTGCCATGTGTCATCAGAGGTCAGACAGTCTTTGAAATATTGTGGTTAAGGTGTTTTGTTTCATTACATTGTTTTCATTTATGTGAGAGTTATTGTCACTTTACGAATTTTTGTATTTAAAAAAAAAAAGTTTACCAGAAGATAACATAGATTAGAGGCTGAGGATGGGGGGAACAACCAACATTTTATCAGACTTTTACTACTAGATATATTGTTTTTTAGAACATTGTTTAAAATTAGCTTACCTTTTTTTTCTCCTTTTGATAACATATGGGCTAAGCTATTTGTTTTTAAATACTAAGCCACACTGTGGTGGTTCTAGATGTGTAATTACTGGAAAAACCCTGAATCAAACCTACTCTTTTGGCATTGTTAGAGTGGGACTAAAATACACAGCTTTTAATAGCACATATCAACAAACCTGTTTGTTTAAAAGTTGTTGTCTTTTTCTGTTACACCTAAATTGTAAAATTCAACTAAAAAAATAAGGTGCTGTGGCATAAGTTGCTGAAAACATTAGCCTTTTCTTTTTATTAGCTCTTGCTTTGTCAAGAGCAGAAAGTTGCAAATAGGCCAAAAAAAAAAGCTGATATTGAACCACTTCCAAATTTGATTTGTGTTTTCAGTGCATAAATGCAAAACACTGTTTGAAGAGGCATTCCATGTGTCTTGTGAGGATTTTGTCCATAAATAACGGAATTTGGAATATGCAGTTTGCCAAAACTTTGCAGTGGAGCAATTCTGGTTTTCTGTTGACTATTTGTGGATTAAGCCCAATTATTAGAAATGGTCTAGACTGGCTTGTTTGTTTGTTTGTTTTGTGAAAATCGATTTTGCAGTGTTGATCTCCATACAGCAATTGCTAGTGACTGGACATCTAAAAGAGAAATGCAAATTAGAAGGATTAAAATTGGTAGTAAATGTTTTTAAAATATCTGGAGCAGGCTTTATTTGAAATTATTTTTAGTCTCTCTAGCTCTTAGGTAGCTCTAAGTCCACAGTGCATTTCACTAATTAATGCCAGTGTATGTTGGCAGGGCTATAAGATCAAGGACTGAATGGACATGGAGAATGACCTTGGGAGAAATCCCTGATCTTGCTGTTCAGACGTGTCACTGGAGTAGTGAGGAGTGAACACAAACGGCAGTAGGTCAGAGTTGCAAGTTTTGGCCTTAGAATTTTCAACTCCCATGGTCAATTAAGGCGAGCATCTTTTGTAAGAGTAGAATTCCGTTTTTTTCCAGTCAAATGTTACAGCAGTTTTTTAGGTGGAGGAGCTTGCAAGTGGTCTTGAAACTGTACAGGCCTGTTGGTGATTTACTGAGACCTCCTGAAGTATCCAGCTCAGAAAACACGAGCTGAGAGCCGAGTCCCATTCTCCTGCATCCCACGCGAGTGCGCTTGCTCTGCCGTCAGGGTCGCTTCCAAAGGTTGCTGCTCATCCTGAAGACTTGCTGATTCCAAGCTGCACCCTCTGGCAGGGATATGAGATTTCAGAGATAGTTGGGGGGTTTGTGTGTGCAATTTATGGCAATTGAAATCCCCCTCGTGTGTGCTGGGCTTGGAATAGGCATGAGTCAACAAGTTGACAAGATTGATGATTTTTGTGTATTCTGTGTTAAAGAAGTTTTTATGGACTTAGGTATTAACGTGAAGTATATTGAGGAAAAAATAACCAGGGATACCAGATAGGTTGCCAGCCTGCCAAGTAGCAAAGGGAAAAGTGCAGAACACCATCTGAATCAGAGTCATGGGGGTGACTGGGTGCCTCTGGAGATGATCTAGCCCAACCACTGGTCAAGCAGGGTCACCAGATCTTGTCTAGTCGGGTACCAAATGTTTCCTAGGGTAGAGACTTCACGGGCTCTCTGGGCAACTTGTGCCAATGTTCAGTCTCACAGTAAGGAAGTTTATGCTTACATGGAATTTCCCTTGTTTTCAATTTGTTTTCAGTTCAGTTGGGAAAGGAACATTTGGTGGTAGCTAGAGGTTTGTAAGTGATATAATATGGATACCTCATCTAGGAATAGAAGAGGGAGGAACGACCTACCTGAAGTTCAATCTTCTGCTATTGTGAGCAACTATATTCCTTAAATGTATTCAAATTTAACTTTTAAGCTAGGTTTGCTTTTCTATTCCTACTGAAAGCTTGTTATAAAACAGCAGCAGCAGTGCTCAGATATTTAGAAAATTCCTCTCATTTCCAGCTGAAACTTTTCACTATGACATCTTTATTCATCTCGATTCTTGTGTCACAGTCTTTTTGTAGTTTAATAACTTTTGTTCCTCTGAGATGCTCCATCCCTGCCTGACTGGCCTGTGAAGGCTAACATAACTCTTTCCTGCTAGAGCAAAACAGCTCTTTTAATCTCTGGTCAGACTCGCTTCTGTCCTCTAATGGTGCTAGGAACATTTCTTGCACTGGCTACATGACTCTTTCTGGAACAAAGCTGACCAAAGAAGTAAGCAGTGTTTTATATACACTGCCACTCAGTACTGTGTTCAGTGGTATTACTACTTCCTTTCCTCTATTGGAAGTAACTTTCCCTTTACACACTGGAATTCTATTTACCTTTTTCTTTTTTACTTCTTATTAGAGAAATTCACATTAATCCCTCAGAGGGTAATGTGGTTTTCTTTTATACTATTTTAATTTCATACCATTTCTTTATTCTAAGCCCCAGCATCACCACAGTTCTCCCTATGCCGTATCCTAATCCACCTCTGTTGACAGTTCCTTCCAGCCTTGTTTTGCCAGGAAGCTTCAGTATAGTAGTCTTAACCTTTGCGCCAAAGCATTACAAAAATTATGCCGTTGTGATTATAGACTGCAGCATGTCCAAAGTAAAGTTTGTGCAACTTTTGGTTCACATTATATAGTTACAAACTTCCTGTTTGTTTTTTTTTTTTCTCAGAGAGGAAGTTAGGAAGCTCAGAGCAGAGGCCTCATTGATTCCTTCCAGCACCCCTATGTAGCTCGCAGGAGACCAAACTGAAGATCTTAGAAAAGCATGAGATTCATGCATGGATGATCACTCTGGCTGAATCTTAAAAGATTTATCAGGTCATTAGTTATTTATAAGTTGAGTAATAACAGGGACTGTTTGTTTGGAAATTTCCATGACTGAAAGAATCTAACAAGTCACTGATCTGCATATATTTAATTTTTTTTTTCAAATTCCATCATAAGCCCTTCAATGTAAAATATTTAAGTGTTTGATTTTGACAAATTTCTGTTAAACAGGGCTTAGTTTTGTATGCTAGGATCTTACAAGAGCAGGATAAAGAGGAAGTTCCCCATACCAACATTAATGGTAGAGGTAATTCTCCATTGTGGTAGTTTCTGTGCATGTGGTTTAGGTTTAGAGATAGGATTAAAAAGCTCTGTGTCGAAGTGTGATGAAAAATCTCTTTGGATATGTGAAGTCTTTAACAGCTGCTGTAAAAATCTGTTAATTCGTTGAATCTTTCATGAATGAATATGAGAAGTAAAAACTTCAATGTGTAGGTGTAAGCTGCATACCAACCCCCTTCCACATGTGTCGGATACCATGTGGCTGACTCAGGATAGTACTGGCTGGCTTCAAAGAGTTTTCTTTTTCAGGGAAAAAAAAAGAAGAAAAAAATACATGTGCAATCATATATTAAAGTATCTTTCCATCATTTAAAGTCATGCTACACTTCCAATTGTTGACCTCTGCCTATGGTTTTGTGCACCTACAAAGCCAGTGACCTGTCACAGTGAGGACAGATGTTGAAAGCTCACAGAACCTGTAAGATCTGGTCAGTTAAACGAAAGAGGAGCTGCAAATCCGCCAAAGAAATGTTGTGTAGAGCTGTGACTTGTGGGTGGTCTAGCTTTTGCTTTTAAAGTTTTCTATAGGTGGCCAAAGTACCTGAGTGTTTGTTGAGAAAGGAAAACTTTCCAGTGTTTTCTTGTGCTGAAAATAGGCAGTGTTTATCTCTGGGTTTGGAAACAGAGGGAGAATTAGGGTGAGTTTCATGCTGTAACAGGAAAGCCTTGCTGTTTAAAAAAATAATAATAAAAAACAGGCTTGCAGGCAAGTTTTGTGCAGGATGGGTACTCGTGGAGTGGAGGCTGTCGCGTCTTTTGTTCCACTTACAGAATTAGGCAATGGATGGCATAGCTGATGGACTACTTAAAAATGCACATCTGCTATTTGAAAACTTTCTGGAATGCCCTAAGTATGTTGAGTTTTGCTTCCTTACAGTAATTCTTTGCATCTGTTAAGCAACAAAGATACTGAGAAGTGTTGTAAGCTTTCTTAATAACGCAACCTGTCGGCGGCTGCCAACACTGAGCCGCAGGTCTGGTCCAGTGCTGATGTGCCCTGTTCTAGACAGTTAGACCATCTTGTAATGTCTGAGGCTCTGAATTCTGCAGGAAGCTGCAACTTAGCCTGAATGATCCGCGCTCCGAACATGCAAACGGATGCACTGCTACACAAGCACCCTGTGGATTTGGGGGGCTACTGTGTCTCTATATTCTATACCAGAAAAGGAATTCTGTCTTCTCCTGACCTTGTGACAAAGTATAGTGTGTTCCCAAATTCATGTGGCTTTGCTTAATTTTCTATTGTATTATAAAGCAAAGTAATTGTCTAAAAAGTCTAAAGTGTTGGCTCAGTTTTCCTAGAGTCAATGCTTTAGATATTAACATTTGCTCTTCTTTGATATAGCAGTGTAATTGGCTTGTTAAGGATTAGGATGAAGTAGGATATCAAGAAATGGCACACATGCCACCTTTCTCTGGGAGACGAGTGGGGAAGCGTTGTGCAAAATGTGTAACAAGGTTAATGTAAAATGGTAAACTGATAACAAATTTACTCTAAGACCATTTCCTCAGCCAAGTTAATAAAACCAATTAAGAGCCCCGCGTTTTTCCCCTGGCTTAGAAAGTGTAATGGGAATGATGTGAGCTGGTTTTATTGAATAGTAGACCTTCAGGGGTATAGAAGAGAAGAGCTGGCTCTACACCTTAAATCATAAGAACCAAGGAGAGTTATTGCTTTGCTAATTAGCAGTAGATACAGACAGGAAAACAGCATCTTATATTGCATTTAGTTTTGTAGGCCAGTAGATGGGAAGAAAGCTAAACTGAATCCCATCTGAATACATTTTTATGGCTGCATATGAATTAAAGATGGTTGGTATCTTTAATAGCTGTGGTTAACAAAAATGGCTGAGGCAGTAGGAAACTCGGAATAGAGTTTGCAGTATATGTATGTCTCGTATATACTCTTGGGCTCAGGAGGTTAGAACCTCCTCACGACTCACACATGCACTGCTGAGTTTGGTGTGCGTCTAAGAGAGCTGCCCTTTTGCCACGATGACTAACTGCCTGCAGTTTTAGCTCTTGGAAAATGTGTAGTTTTGTTTTGATTGATGAAGCTGCACTGGAAAGTTTGGTTCCATTACTTGCAGTTGTTGGGGATGACACATGCAGGTTCACCCACAGTGCAAGGTAGATGTAGGTATGCAGGCAAAGTGAGAGAGAGTAATACCAAGAACCTGAATACCAAGAAAAAAATACTCAGACTGTTCTGAATAAGGACAAATATGTTTGTCATGCAAAAGGCTTCTTGTCGTTGCAGAATGCTACAATTCTGCTGAATAAGAGAAGAGTGAAGGAATAATGTGTAGTGTCTTGAAGCTAATTCACAGGCTAATCAGGGTAATGAGCTCGAGCAGAGTGTGCACTAATGTGATGAGACTGATGCAGTGTCAAACTCGCTTGTTCTTGGGACTAGCCGTGTGGCTCCCATGGGACTTTGCAGCCTAGCACAATTTGCCTAGCAAAACCAGTATTGTGTTTGGTTTGGCCTAGATAGAAAACCTGCCTTTTCTATGGTTTTACGTTGTTGTACATTTGATACTATTGGAATAAGGAGTGTCTTTATCGTGGCCAGAGCCTGCAATTCCAGCTTCCACTGTTGCTATTGGGAGTGACTTTGAAGGTCTCTTTGTGTAATGCATTGAATTAAAGAGAATGATAGGGAGCAATTGAATTTTAGCAACTGCCAACTGCTTGTCTTTGGAAAGAGCCTCTGCTCCTAAATCCTTCTGCAACTTTCTCCCTCCTGGCAGAGAGCCCTTGAAAGGTATCCTCATCTACATTTGTGACACTTTAAAAGATAATAAGAATACCGGTAGAATTACTTATATTTGCCAAAAATGACACCCTGATAGATATGAAGTGGAATGGAGGTGTAAGTTCTCATTTTAACAGTCTTTGAAATGTTTGAGAATGTGCAATGTCTGCCTTTCCATTCTTGCTTCCCTAACATGCAGGGACAAGGATTTCAACAAAAGCAGTCGTGTCAGAAGAGATGCTGCTATAAAGCAGGGCAAGGCCCCTTCTTTGAAACAAGACTGACCCCTTTTTGACTGGTAGGGAGTTGGGATTATTTTGAATGCCATGTTTATTCCAGGGAATGAAGGGTTTTGTCAGTGCAATTACCTTTACTGCCTTTTCTCTCAAAACGATCGCTGTGGGTTTCACTATGTTAAGGCAGCAGGAAGTTTTTCTGCTGTGGCTGTAGTAGGTGCAGTTGCTTATGGAGTATGTTTGTAGATATACAAAAAAAGACAAGAGGCATGTTTTAGACTTTCATAGTTAGACTATTAAGTAATAGTGTTGCAGTAGCAACAAGGAGGAAATAAACTGCCACATGCTGGAATTTGCAGCCTGTGGGATTTTATGCATGTGCCTGAAGCTCTTAGTATAGATTCAGATAACTTGCCTAAGGCTGAGGGATTGTGTAGCAATGAAAGGTTTTACATCATTTATTTTTTTCCTACGAAGAAGAAAGATTTGAAATCTTTGTGTTGGGAGTACTGATTTCTATACTAGTGTTGCCAAACGTCTGTGTTTCAAGGGTGAGTGGTGACTTGGCTGCTGTAGGAGAGGCCTCGTGCAGGTGCAGCAGGAGATGCTGAGGGATTGAGCGGTGGAGGACTTGGTGTTTGCTGCTGCAGCGCTTCTCTTGGGACATGTCAATATGTCCCTCCCTTCCCGAATATGCTAGAGCTTGATCCCAAGCAGGAGCCTTTACAACAGAGATGATGAACGGGCAGGAAACCACCCTGACCTGGCTTTACAGAAGGAAAAGGGCTTCAGGGCCCTTGATTGATAGCTCTTGATTGAACCAATTTCTAGTGGAAGTGTTGCCTGATATCTCAGTTAAACCCCTACCCCGCTTTGAAAATGTAAAAATGAGTTTCTGGGGGATGAATAGCTGCAGCATGGAGGTTTTGGAAATGTCGCCGTGTTCCGGCCCAGCCCGCAGTCCTGCCTGGTGCTGAGGGACCCTGTGCCTGCTGGAAGTGATTTGAATCACCCGCTGTGCCGGGCACAGTGGCTGTGAGGCGTTCCCTGCTCTTCCTCACCTCCTCACGCTCCCTGTTGGCATAAGTAATGTTACTCATGATGACAGGTTTACTCTGAGGGCTGTCCTGTTAGAGGTCTCTTGGTCACTACCTTTTTAGAGTTAAGGCCTCTTGGGGAGTGCGTGGATGTGTTAGACTGTAGGAAATAAGATCAGTTATAAAGGACAGGCTTGATATTTGTAGGAATGGAAAAGGAGAATGGTAGAGAATAGCCTCGGGAACAGAGAGGAGAAAAAAAACCCTCACAATAGTCCCACATTTCTCCCTCCTTTCTTGTGTTAGTTAGGAGAGAGGAAGCCAGGGAAGAACTGACCTTTTAAGCTTTTTTCTTTTTAGCAGAAAATATCTTATAAAGAAAACTGATAGTTTTGCAAGTGAACACAGATTTGGCCTTTTGATATTTTCGTCGTGGGCATCTCAAGCCTCTTTTCTTTGAAGTACTGAGTGTTTTTCGTGTCCCTTAGAGCAGCCAACACCGAAGGCAGTGAGAGCCAGTGGTGCTTCCCGTGCAAGCCCAGGCTGCTGCAAGCTGTGGCTCGTAGGAGCTGGGTGTGTTTGTCACACTGCAGCCTGGTTATTAGATTTGAGCCATTTGGGTGGTTATAGCTGTGTCTTCATAGTTGCTTTAAAAAGGGGAATGTGTTTGTTAGAAACTGTATGCTTTGTGCCATATCACAGATTTAGATTTTCGTTTTAAATTGTGCCTGTTGGAATCTTCCTGGGTACTTACCTGTTAGACTTGACATTGAAGAGCACGTATATTAGAAGTAAAATTCAACCCTTAGACATGAAGATGATTTTGTTTGCAAATGTAAATGCTCTTAGGTTTTGTGTTTTGTGCCATCTTCTTTCATAAGTGGATGCTGTGTTACAGTAGCATTGAGTTTTTAGGAGAGAAAATGCTGAAATTTAACATACTCCGAGTACTGATGTCAGCTACAAACCATGCATTTGTGCATAAATGTTACTTCCAGCATGCTCAGACAGAAGTATTCAAACTGTTTTGGCTTCATGAGTCAAAATATGTTGCATTTCAGCCAAAAGATTGATGAAACCAATTGAGTATAATGGAAAGATAATTAAGGTTTCTATTTATTAGATAATGGTTATGTCTGGGGAAAAAGAAAAGTCAAAATTCTCTCTAGAAGTTGTTTACTAGCTGAGATGACTATTGGGAGAGCAGCAGTCTTATTGACTCACCAGATGTCCTCAATATTTCTCCTCTCCAGCACCTCAAAGATTCTTTTTCCATTGCTCTTCAGCTTGTATGTAATCTTATTTAATACACAGGGTCAGTAGCATATTATAATGAACAGTATTTTCTGACTTGTTCTCGTGAAGTATGTGCATCACTCTGTAATATTTGACTACCTCATCTGGCAGAATTACCAGTGATAAATATTTTCTCTGGGGTCGTCATTAATTACATTAATTAGTACCTGTGTATTTGGTAAGAAAGGATTCCCATATGATGTATGTCAAGTGTTACTTGTTAAAACCCACAGCCTGAGACAGATATTTGGCTTGGAAAATCTTGATGAAAATGGCCAAAGCTCAGTTTGGGTCTAAGTAACTGGCAGTGAGACCTTACACCAGGAGGTGAGTGTCACCATTTATAACAGGGGGAAGCAGCAACCGGTCTGCAGTGACGCTTGCCGCAAGGCTCCGAGAACCAAAGCAGGTGGGAGCCTCCTCATTCTGCCCCTTCAGACTCACATGTCGGGGAAAGGCAGAAGTGGGGGTGTTTGAAAGTGTTCCTGCTTCCCCGCAGCTCTGGGGCCGGCTCTAAGGATATTCAGCATTTGTTATGGGAAGAGCTTGTCAGCATGAGGGGGTTTCAACATGCTGCGAACAAATGCTATAATGAAAAAGAATTCCTAATGGAAATGGAATGTGGAGAACAACTACTGGAGACCTTTGGGGGGAAAAAAGTCCTCCGTGTTTCTGGTGCTAGCAGTATTTCAAGATGTAAAGCAACCTCTGCTGGTAGATCAGTGAGGAAAAAAATGGTGCTTGCAGAGGCATATGCTAACATTTAGAGAGATCTAGATGGAAATCACTAATTCAGATTCACTTGATCTGAATTTAAGAGTAATTCACTTAACAAACCTGTGATACTTAAAAAAAAAAAAAAAAAAAAAAGCTAAAGGGGTACTGAAGGACATGAAAAGATTCTAAGAATTCTGCTATTGAGATTTGAAAAGACAAATGCTAAATGTATTTCTTACCGTGTTTTAAAAACTACTTCAAGGTGAGGGCATGAGGTGCATAGGCGCTTGTGTGTACATCTGCCTGAATCAGTGTGGTAGCATAAGAAATTGCCTTTGCTTAAGAGAAGAAAAGAAAAAAAAAGAAGAGGAAAAATCTCCAGAAAAAATGCGAAAAAAAATGTAAACACAATAAACATAGTTATCCAGTATCTTTTTCTTTGGGATTTAAGAAGTGATAACCTTTTTGGCTAGGTCCGGTCAGTCATTTTCTCCCTAAGAAAGGAGAATTTTCAAAGATTTTGAGAAGAGAAATTTTGTATACATGTGTGTATATATATATTTGAGAGGGAGAGGAAGACATAAGTCTAGTCATTTGATGAGTATTTTTTTTTTTAATTTAAAAAGTACTGCTAGTTCTGCAGAGATAACCAGACATTTAATGTATTTATATATCTGTTAATTTTGGCCTAAGCAGCAGCAGCTGTATCACTAGTGTAGAGCTTATGCTATCCAGATTAAAATCTGACATTGGAATTCTTTAAATATATAAAAATCACTCAATTGTGTAGGTTGTTATTCAAGTTTGTATTTTATATTATTTTGTTTTTTCTCCTGTGTATCAGCATGAGCTTCAGACAGTAGTAAAAAGGAATAATTTGCTCCTGGCGTGTGTAAACAAAAGGTAGTTAGGTGACATTTATCTGTGCATAGTGCAGTTCTGAAGAGCTACATTTTTATGAAGAAAAAGAGTGAAAAAACGCCCACAAAATTGATTAGAGTGCTGGGAAAATGCAGTTTGAACCTCAGTATTGGTTAAGCCTGAAGAAGACTGAGACAACTTGATTATACAATAATGGTAAAGTACTTTCTTGGGGAGAAAAAAACCCAGTAAATTATAGTATGTGAGAAAATCAAAACAGAAATACATGTCTGAAAGCTGAAATCAGATAAATTTGAATTGGAAATACACTGGATAATCACATCATGTTTTGAAATTTGGTACAACCATAAGCTAAGTAAGGAGATTAAGAAATCTGTTGTGGGGAATCTGTTTGTAAGAAAGTACCAGTAGCAAGTTTTGGTCCAAAGTTCCATTCTGAGAAACACTTTGGCTTTCCTCTGCCATTTGTGTAGAGGCTGTGGAAAAAAACACATTTTTTAATTAAGGGAGGAGAAAAATGTCCTGGGAGGTTATCAAAAATGTAGGACAAAAACATTTCATGTGGCAACGACTCAAAGATATGTCCTCTTTTGAAAAAAGAAAGAAACTTCTCCTGATTTCTTTGGCAAATGCTGATGTTAAAATACTCAGAACTCCAAAAACAAGTTGTACAGCCTCGTTGCAGGCTTTTAGTTTGGCAGTAAAGCTGGCTATCAGAAGTCTTTGTCAAAACGGGCTTGGTGTGTTTGAGCAGTCTCCACATTGTTTTTTGCCTCCCAAAACGTCAGCCCTCACCAAGGGCAGGCAGGAAGAAGCAAGGCTTGATTCACTAACCTGTTCGGTAACCCTGATCCTGATACAGCATCAAGATATGAACATAATTTCTTCAGGCATTTGGGATCGGGAGAGAAGAGTTTTTTTTTTTTCTTGCTTCAGGAAAGAGTCAACTTTGTGCTGCATTTTCAGCCTTTTTTTGTTTGCTTTAGATATTTTGCCCGCGGCCAACCTTTCTGTTTCAGTTGGATGTTTCTCTCCCTCGCTACAAGATGTGTGTGCTGTGAGTCTTAGAGTTATTAAACATCTGTGGATAAAATCTCGCAGCAATGGCCCGTGGCAGAGCCTTGGCAAGTAGCTTGTAGGGAGCCAGAGAGGTCCGGCAAATTTCCGGAGCCAGCAGCCCTACGAATTCTCATGGAAAAGAAAGATGCACGTCCGAACGAGATGTGCAAGTTCACACCAAACAAGTTGTTCAACGGGAAGGGCTTTCACACCTGATTTTGATCCCACGTAACGCCCCTTGGGAATCCTCATCCCTACTGACTGGAAGAGAATGAGAAATGATGCCTGGATCACAGGAGCCGGGCAAGTGCCTGGGCAGAGGGGCGAAGCAGAGGGCTTTTCCAGGAGGATCCAAGCTCCATTTTGCAGCTATGGGCGGAGAGAGGCTGGAGGAGGGACGGCGGGGGCTGCCCACCAAGGCTGCCGGAGGTCTCACCGGCGCTGAGTGGTGCTCGCCGGTCCTGGAAGGGGAGCCGAGCGGTCCCACCGGTCCCTGGGAAGTCTGCTTACGTGCAGGGGAGAGCTTTGATGCCCAAGGGGTTTTTTGGAGCTCCCCAATGGGCTTTTTCATAGAAAGCAGCAAGGCGTTAGTACCCAATTGAATGTGGACTCTGACCTCTCCCCAAATAGCTGAAATTGGAAAACAAAGTGGATGACTTCTTGTAGCCAAAGAGCAGATGTCCTGGTAAAGTTACATGCTTCCCAAAACACTTCATATTTCACAAGAATTCTACACCAGTGCCAAAACTAACGGGAGCCCATTTCATTGGGAATATCGGTGCTGGTGCTGTTGTTTCCCTCTCTTGATCATGCTCGGGCTTCATTCAAATGGTGGTAGTCAGTATTTTGCTTTGTGACAGCTGGATCTTCTGTACTATTTTCTTTAATATTTTGAATAACAGAAGTAAAAATGCTGAGTGATGATTCTTCCCTTCTATATCTCCTAGTGTAAAATAGCAAGGAAAGTAAGAGACTGCCCTTTGTAGAAGCAGAATAATCCCAGAATCTCTTCCTAAGTGTTAGGGTCAGGACCAGGCCTTTGAATGTGGAGATTAGTGGTGACAGGCATCACCTGCGTTAGACCTCAGCAAACTGGTTATCTGTACCGTCCTTTGGGATGGCTACTTGCAGTAGGGAGGTACTGCATGATTCCCCCTTTTTAGAAAGGCCAGAACTTCACTAAAATAGTTAATTTTGCATAACAAAATGATTTTAGAAAAATGTACTTGCTCTGGTGTGCATGGTGTTTAGCCAGATCTGATAGGTAACGGAGGAAATATTTTTTTTCCATTTGAAATGGTGACTGGAACACTGAATTTATTTTTATTTTTATTTTTAATGAGAGAAGTTAGTTGCTTCTGGCCAGCCACAGCAGAAGAAATGTAATCGAGTCTGCCCAGTTACGTAGGAAAGTGAATTATGTTCTGGAGAGCAATACAAGATTATCTTATTTGAATGTAAATGCTTTGGTTACAGAAAGCCTGAGATAGTTTCTGAAATTCTGAGCCCTTTTATTTTGAATGGCTATTTTCTCCCAAAGTATTTACTACTTTTGGGGAGGAAAATGTGTTAAAAATAGGGTTGTTTTTGCCCTGGCTGATGAGTATTGTTATATTGTTGTGTGGCTTTGAGTACTTTGCTGTGGATTTTGTGCTGTATTTAAAACTTCATGGAGGATTGCTGGGTCACAAGATAAATCCCTGCAGCCTTTTATTCCCTTAAAGCTGAATATTTAATAGGATGAGCAGCTTACTAATCAAAGGATTGTTATGGTAGAACTGGTGGAGAGAGACCTAAGTGCCTGCATTTAAATAACGGGATGTTCAGTTGGATTCAGTTCAGTTATTTTTATTGGAGAGTCTAGAGACGACAAAAGAAGTTAATGGCTCAAGCTGTGTGAAGGGATGTATTTATGTGGACAGTGCTGGAAGGCTTGCTGCTCTTATCAGCTCTGCTTGTAGAATTCTCAGTTTCTGTCTCAACCCTTGTTTTTGAACAAATAATTCTGGAAAAGAAAGGTGGATCTAGTGCAAATAAATATTTTGGTATATTTTGTGAGGCATTAGAGACAAATTCACAGTTCTCTTTGTAAGAACAGTCGCACTCCTATGTTCTTCGGAAAGCAACAACAGCCTGAGACATCTCTGTAGGAGAAGGGGAGGAGGACCTCATTGTACAGAATATCCATTACCTAGTACACATTAGCTGGATATCAGCCATAGTAAAACATATCAGCTCCTCAAAAAGGCACTAGAGGAAGGGTCTGCCATGATCTCTTAGTGAAGTAGTCAGTAAAAATATCTAAACTGGCTGTTTTACCTATTTTATTTTGCTTCATTGTGTTCTTGATCTGGAATCCTCCTGAAGACTCCCATGTTGAAGACTCCCTGCCTCCATTTTACCAGATTTTAGCAAGATTTTTTGCTAAAGATGGGATTTTTTATCCCATCCACCTCCCATCCCTGTGTCTGAAACCTTTGTGGTGTTTGTGGGTGTTGGGGCTTTCACTGTATGTTCTACCACTGGCTATTTCTGTTCTACCATCAGAACTTTCTATGTACCTCATGTCCCAGAGACCAAAGAGACCTTTCTGTGTCTCTCTGACTATCAACTGTGACACAATATCTGGAAATAGTAGACAAAACCCTTAATTACACACATTTTTCAGGTTTAGTGATTTTTTTTTTCTTTTTAATGGCCTATATATTGCCAGAACAAAATGAACCTTAATCTTTCTTCTTCTGAAGAACAGAAGTGATTAAATTGACACACCTGGGAACAAATTAGCACATCATCTGTATGCTGAAGACTTTGCTTTGAGGATAAAAATGTGCTTCTGAAATTCAGAATGTATGAATCAATAACGGAATGTCTACTGAACATCTGTCTGGGCTGTTTAAGGGTGATCGCGTTCTGTGTTGTTTTTTCTCTTTTTTTAAACACATCATTTTTCCCAAGGAGCTATTAGTAAGCTTGGATTATGCTTTTACAATCCCATGATCCTGACATTCAACAGGAATGAGACCATGTAGTTAAATTTTCAATGCTTAAAAAGAAGAAAACCCCAAGCCCCAAAGCAAAACTTTGGTTAATTGAATTCAGCTGCCTCGTCTGGTAAACTCTTAATTCAATACAAAAATAGTATACTCCTTGGTTCAGCAATAGGGTTTGACTTTATATTTCTTTGTTTCTTGTTGTATAACTTCACTTCTTACATGTACTGAAAACCATTTGGACAGTGAAGTATCAAATATTTGTCTGTGTATGTTCTCTTGTTTTCCCTTTTTTTTCCCTCTACTCGATTAAAAAAAAAAAGCAGGTTATTTTTCCAGCTGTAATTTCCATGTCTAGTTTGAGAGTCTGCTTCAAAACAAATTTTCACTGTTTTTTACAAGTCTTTGTAGATCATAAAATTTCAGAAAGAAAAAGCTCAAAGTTGTTCACACATTCTGCAGTTTTTAGATTACAGGAATAATTTTATTTTTTTAAAAAAATAAAAAAATCATTTTAACCTCGCCTGTAACATAACTCAAAGCCAGAAATGATGACATGTTGTGAAAATAATGCTTTGGGGGGAGTTCAGTTGCAGAGAGGATTTTATTATCTCTGTGGAGCTGATCAGTCATCTGATAGTTAAGATATCAATGATATTTCTTTTGCCGTGTCAATGAAAAGCATTTTCTCCGGGGGGCTGGGGCGTGACCTTTTGGAAACCTCGACAAACTTTAAAAACTCTGTGCTGAGCAAGCCCAAGTTGTCATGCACAAGCCTGGTCGGTGGGAGGGAAACATTCAGATGTCGGCCTAAATTTAGCTAGCCCTGCCTGACACCGTTAATCTGTTTAATTAAAAAAGAAAATCTCAAGTGTCATTGACTAGTAGTGGTTTATTCATGAAGCAGTGCGTACATTGCTGGTTATTAGGCCTGGTTTTCTGCCAGGCCTAAAGCAGTTTTGCTGTTAGAGCTAGATATCCCGAACTCCGATACCATTTGCTTCAGACCTTGTGCCAGCACCAGTAACGAAGATAGAAGGAGTAGTGGGAGGAAAAAAAAAAGTGGCTCTGGTGAAGAGATAAATGTGCTGGCACTGTGCTTCCTAAACACGAGCTTAGCTGGAGAAGCAGATTTGCACTTGTATATGTTTTCTGTCTTTATAAGAAGATTTTTGGAGGCAGAGGAAGCTTTCTGCTTTTGCAATAGTGATCAGCCTAGGGCTTTCTATTGACAGAACAGTAGAGGATTTGGTGCTTGTTCACGTGCAGAAAGTTTGTGGAGTTCTGTTTCCCACCTCCGCTCAGAGCCGTATCGCTTCATCTGAAGAGACACTGACAGGTAGTCAAATACAAAAGGAAAGAAATTGTCTCCAAAACCTTTAGTGGCAACGAAACCACTAACTCCAGTTTTTAAGACATAGGGGTTTTGTCCTACCCCTGTATGGAAGTTCCATGAAATGCAAAAGAAACTGCACTAGAAAAGTAATGCAACTGATTGCCTGCAAAGTGCTGTTGCCTATACAAGGTAAACAGATTGAGAAAGAGGAGAGGAATAGTTTACTTCAATACTTTTTTTTTTAAATTCTTGCTGCTATAAATTACTATAGAATATTTAAAAGGGGGCATTATAAAACACAAAATGTGTTTAACAATGTAAGTAGAGGCCCTAAGATGTCTTGGGCTGTTTTTGAAGTCACCAGTGAAACTGCCAGGCTGTGTTATGGGACGAATGTTAATCCGATCTTCAGAGGCATCTCATTGATGCTTATATCCTGTTGTTGGGTTTCTTCTGTTTTGTTTTGTTTTTGGGAGATGAGTAGCTTAAAAATCTGTAGATTTTTCCTTTGTCAGCTGTTGCTTTGAATGCCACTACCCCTTTTTGTTTTTCTTGCTAATCAGGTGAATCACTGGATTTGGGGAGAGATGTAAGAAGGAACATCACATATTTTCCCAATAGCACATATTTTCTACTGTGCAGTACCGGGTACTCTTGTCACATTGGAAATGTTATTTTTAAAATCATAGAATCATAGAATGCCCAAGTTTGGAAGGGACCTCAGAGGTCATCGAGTCCAACCCCCCTGCACACGCAGGGTCACCTAGAGCACGTGGCACAGGGCT